>JANSTT010022704.1:0-41649 GCA_026745375.1 Platyura marginata | reverse complement strand
ATATTATGAATGTTGATCGTATATATATATATATATATATATATATTTAAATATGTATATATATAGGACGAAAAAGAAAAGTATATAAATTATATATTTAGACATTGTTATAGATGTGAAAATGTTATATAAATAAAAAAAAATTGAAAAGTCTATATTTTCCAGGAAAATGCTTGTAATATCAATATATAAACATTTAATGTTACAATATATGAATAAAAAAAAATAAAAATTATAATTTTGCATAATTAAATAGTTGTTAGATTTTATATTATATACAGGGTGAACTATATAGTTAGATATGTAATTAAAAAAAAAAAAAAAACAAAAAAAAAACATTTAAAAAAAACACAAAAAAACAGCTCTTTCAACGTACTGCATTTTATAAGTAACAAAGGAAATGTCGTTATATAAATATGTATTAAGGAATTAAGGTATTGACAAGAAAAACAACAACAAAAATGATGTAACCCAACAATCTTTTCTATTTTAATTTGAAATAATTAAAAATTATTTATTGTCTCATCTTAAATTATGTGTTTTAATTCAAATCTCAGTGTGTTGTATGTCGGATCCAATAAACATAGAATAAAATGACCAATCTGGGCCCCCATTTTTATCTTTATAAGTATTTTCAACCAAAAATTGTCCGCCCACAAAATTCTCATATGAACCATATGTTCACTCGGAACTCGAAACATTGCGAATCTTTCTCCTCTACAATGAAACTATATATTTACGAAGGAAAATTGAAGAAATAAAGAAATTGGCTTTCAACGTGAAAGGCCAGAAAGAAACCATCATCTTAACACCTACACCGGAAAGTTATTACGAAAATTATGACTTACGCATATGTGTGCAAGAATTGATTAGTTGTACCCCTCCCCATTTTTGATTTTAAAATGTTATCGATACAAGTTATCAACAGTATTTTCCAACATTGATACAGCAAACCTATTTATCCTGGTCCTACAACCGATGATCGACAAACCTATTTCGATTGTATAAAATTCTTTATTTTCATCTTTTATAAATGCAAATTAGCCAATAAATTTGAAATTAATTTAAATAATTACTATAGTACCTACCTACCTACAATTAGGCAAGCAAATAGATTCGACATCAATTATGCCAAAAATTAATATTTTTTCAATAATGTTGTTGCCTCCTCTTTACACTTTTTGTCATCCTCATTTCTAAAATAAAAATTTAAATTTATTTATTCCCTATTCCCAATTCTTTGGCACCTTAATGCCTTAATCTACTTACAAAACTCGAACATTAGCCGCTAGACTTAAATACTCTTTGGCTTTATCGTCATTTTTTAGTCGTTGATAGCATTTCCCAATGTACAACAAATTCATCGAATAGAAATTCGGTTTTTTCTCTTCGGCTTTTAAAAAATGTTCCAATGCTTCCTCATACGTGCCGGACGGTGGTGCCGCAAATATTGCCGATACAATTTTTCGCTGATACCATGGCATGTCGGCTAAACCAAATGCAAAATTTCCCAACAAATGCCAGCTGGTCGGATCTTCTGGATTTAGTTCGATTGCTTTTTCCATGTGTTTTTTAACATTTTCCAATTGTGTCACACGTTCCTTAATCCCATCCAATTCACTTTTAGCATCAAGCAAAATTGCCATCCACTTGTGAATGGCAAAATTGTTAGCATTTATTGTTAAGGCTTCGTTTACTAATTCGTATCCGGCCCGTATTAGTTTATCTTTGTTGGTTTTATCAACACTCGACAATTTGTACATAGCTCTGGCCTGTCGCCATTTTATGTCCGGTAAGGATTGATCCTGCACAGATTATTAATCTTTAGTATTTTGTATTATACCATTTGGGCTTTGGATTCCTTATTAGTCTTAAACTAAGAAGACTGTTGACGATTGCTTGTAAGTGGAATGTATAAAGTCAAGATTATTTATCGAACTTTACACTTCCAGGAAGTCCTATCCCATCCCCGTACAATAATCGTAGTAGAGAGAACTATTAAAAAGTTGACTAAAGCACTTCAATATAAAGATGATGGAAAGAAGTTCCGCTATTTAGTTCTGCAAATTTTTCCACTGATATTGATTTAAATAATGATTTGGATATTCATCGTAAAATATTACGAAGAACGCCCGAATCACGACAAAATAAATTTATAATAATAATCATCAGGTTCACAAACCGCACTCAATTGATTTTCATCAAATGGCCGTTCAAAAATTGAATTGAAATATAAAATGCAAATCAGTTCCATTCTATACGATGGAATCTGCTGCTGCCCACCCACCATGTTTATAGATCATCTTAAAGACTACTTAATTGCTTCGATTATTTTACTAATAATAATATAAATTAACTACTTACTTACCTGATAATTATTCAAAACATCCAACGCTTCCTGAAATTGATTTTCGTCAAATAATTGATCAGAATTTTGTAGTAAATCGGCCAATGATATTTTATCAGAATCCATTTTAGCCAATTTTACAATAGCAGCGGCTGCAAATGCAGAAAATCCTAAAGGCACTTTGGTGGAAAATTCTCCGGTAAACTGAAAATTAAAATTAAAACATTTTAGTTCCAGTCAAAAAAATATATATATATATTGTTCTTATTTTTGGAACTTCAACAGGTAAAATAAACCAAATTCAAAAAAAATAATAGAAATAGGTAGATGCCTAATGAATTTCCAAAAAGAAGGTCTACACATCTGAGATTTCCTATAGGAAAATGTAAGACTTCATTAAATTAATTAATAAGAACAATACAGCTAATAAATATTAATTACAGTTTCCTTGTTCTTTTTGTATCAAATCAAAGGTCAAACTTATAATAATGGAATTGTTGTGAAGACGATTCAATGAAGGGGGGCAATGTCCAATTTATGTGAAAAACATGGCATCTCAGCAATGATTTGAATTTGTATAGATTTAATATTTATAAACTGATTGAATGCTATCAATAAATATGAATAATTTAAAGTCTAAGTACTTACATACCTACTTGTAGCAAAATAAAAAAAATTACCTTAAATGTTTTATAGATTAGAGAATGATGACTTCGAATTCCACTTAGAACAGTAGCTCTTAATAAAAAATGTGGTCTTTTAATAACACTTTGACAAAACACAAGGCCACGATTTAATCTGATAAATAAATGATTATACATTACACATAACTAATTATAATTAAAAAAAATTAATAGGTATTTGTTTAATGTTTGCTTTTCGCAATCACAAAAAGACGCCATCGTCATTTTTTCCCCTCTGTGCTTGACTTTTATGTGGGGACAATTCGCTAACTCACTTATATCATGAACCGGTTAATAACCGGTCGTCAATATTCACTCTATTAAAAAATTGTGTAAAGCTCGATCTATGACAGAATAATTTCATTAACTTTTTGCCTCATGAAAACTCGTTCAAAAAAATTTTGTAACGACTTTTTTTATTAAATTAGCCATTCATATATACATGTAGAGAGAGATGTAGATTGAAATAAGTAGTAGTTAGAACGAGAAAAATGTTCTACTGTCAAAATAAAATTAATAATTTTTTATGGCTTTTTAATAAAATCCATAAATCCGTAATTAGTAAATTGAATACTATTTGTTGTTAGTATTGAGTACTTGGATT
Organism: Platyura marginata; assembly: GCA_026745375.1. Taxonomy (NCBI): domain Eukaryota; kingdom Metazoa; phylum Arthropoda; class Insecta; order Diptera; family Keroplatidae; genus Platyura; species Platyura marginata. The sequence continues at coordinate 38,015 of JANSTT010022704.1, read as the reverse complement.
CGATGAGAGTATCTGATTATATTATATTCAGGTACCTAAATAGTGCACATTACTATGGAATACGGTAAGTTCTAGATTGTGGTGATTCAATTTGATGATGTTTTTCTATTTCGTGGATATGTGGAAGAATTATATAGAACGCATATTTTCACTTAACCAAATACAGACGGCTGACAAAAAGAACTGTCTGCTTTCTAACATCACAGCAGGATGGAATTCTTTCATGTTATGTACAGAAACTAGTATTACACATTTACTGTATTATTGCAGAATTAACGGATTGGCAAAGAGTGTACGGGAATTGGTTCTTGTCATGTCAAAAATATTAAAATTAAGCTGGAAATCCGACTAGCTAGAAGAAAATCCAACAATCCAACGTGATAATGAAAATGTATTTGTTCCTGTGGAATCAGGTGGCAGTCAAATATAGAGCATGCGGGATAAAATTCGTAGATATTTTTATTCTTATGTATTATGATACAGGGTACGCTATTTGGAAACAGTAAAATTTGAAAAATGTACAAATCTCCTATAAATACAATTCTTAAAATATTATCGAAATTCTTTTCGAACAAGTTAACTTCAAAAAGAACGTTCGAGCGTCATGTTCTAATTTATTTCGTTATATTTTTTGTTAAGGTACCTAAATATTCAAAATTAACTTTTCTGTAACACATTTTTCATCGTCACCGACGGACATACACCACACACATATTATAATTAAATTTCTTTTTTCTACCGTGACATTTTCATAATACTTTTTTATATTTATAATGTGTTAATGTTTGTAATTTTTTTTTTCTTCTGCTCTTTTTTTACGTAAGTGATATTAGGTCGCATTAGTTATATATCAACGTGTCAAAAATATAAATAGAAAACTAGAGAAATCTAAATTCCTGATAGTCTTTGATTAAATTTAGAAGAAGAAAAAAAAATAACAATCGTGGTTTTTCTACATGACATCAGGAGTAACATTGGACATATTTCACAAAAAAAAAAACTGACACAAAAAAATGTCTGTAGGTGTAGATTTTTTTTCCATTTAATTTTTTAATATTTTCATTTTTTGTATCATTGAAAATTGTTCACTCTACATATAGTAGTACCTAAACATAATTTTTCAACAGCTAAATGGAATATTTTTTAATGTCCTTACCTAATGCGCATTTTCGATTCAGCTCCTTCACCCTTATTACGTAAAAATAATAACAATACGTCGGTCCCAATGCAATAGTACGTAACTACATTTTTGCTAATTTTACAATAGAGTAAAAAAATAATCCAAGGGTTTTATTGACCGTATCTACATCGAGTTTTTGATAAAACTGTTTATGATCATGATTTGGTGTAATTATTATTTTTAAGATTTAAGCTGAATAATTAAAATACATTAGCACTTCCTTAATGCAAAAAAAACGCGACTCAATGCTGTAGTTACGTAAAAACTAATGGCACAAAATTGATTATTTTTCTGACATTTCTAAACGAATAATTGAAAAACACAAATTTGATTTTTTTATTTTTGTAGATACGTACTTTTGCATCGGCACTGACGAATAGATGATTGTCCTTTTTATATATATATATATAAGGTATATATGTATATAATTTTTTTTTTTTAATATAGTTTTTTTTTCATTACATACTAAAAATTGTATCTTAACAACTAAACGATTTTAATAAAATTATTTATATTCATATAGTTAAAATAATAGCAATATATATATAAATATATTAATTATTCAGTAATTAGAATATATATGTAAGTATAAATTAAATAACTTAATTAACAATTATTTTTAATTATGTGGTGTGATATTAAAGTATGTTTATCCTTAGAGACAATATGTACGTGTTTTGTTCTTACTTAGTGTAGGTATACATAAGTTAAACGTAATTATTTTAATTAAAAAAAAAAAAAAATCATTTTTATATAAATAATTTGTTTTTCTTCTTTTTTTTTATTTGGATTTCTAAATTTGGTTGAATTTTTCTTAAAAAAAAAAAGCATAATATGGACGGATGAAACGTCCTACAACAGTGTGATAGTTCAGTTCGCTTTCTTTTCATTATTTGCTTCTCTTCTTATTCTTTTACTTTTTTTTTGGGGTTTTTTTTTGTCTTTTTTTTTTATTTTATAAATATATATATAATTATATAATTTACTTACCTATTTTTTTTTTTTTTTATTTGTTTGTATATTTTATGCCATATATAAATATCATATATTTTATTTTAATAAAAAAAAGAAAATCAGATTTTTTCGCTAATTCATTTTATTATTAAAATAAAAAAATAATAATAAAAATAATTAAAAAAAAAAAAAACAAGTTATGCTCTCCAATAACAATAAATGACAAAATATAAGTACAAATGTGTCTAATAATTGACTAGATTTTTAAATTATGTTAATATTAAAAAATATTCTTTTTTCTTTTCATTTTTAGTTTTATTTTTTGTTTTGCAGCTTTTACAGCAGTTCTCTTGCAGTTTTGTAGATGTTTTCATAACTCCATTTTGCATTCTACATGGATGTGAGTAATAAAAAAGTTATTGTATTAACAAAATATTAATAATTTTTTTTTTTTTAAATTATTTTCTATTCAAGTAGATGATGTGATTAATTAAAAAAAAACGAATATATTATATTACTTATAAATATGTAATATTGTTGTTGTTTTTTGTATTAATTTTGGTTAATTGTTTTTAATTTGTATTTAAATTTAAAATTAATTATGTACAAGAAATATATCAAATTAATTATGTGTTTTAATTTTTAATTTTTTTTTTGAGCAGTTTGTTAGTATTGAATATAGTTGGCGCAGTCGTCGCAATTTTTGTTGTTGGTATAATTTATGTAGGCGAGGTAATTGAATAAATTGGCTCTGGTTGTTGACTAATGTTTAATAAATATAAAAATGAATTAATTAATTAATTAATTATAAGTGATGTTAATTAAAATTAGTTTTATAGACGTATTCAAATATTAAGAAATTAAAAAAAAAATGAATATTAAAGCGTACAAAATATCGGTCTATCAATTTTAATAAATTTCCACAACAAAAATTATTTTAACTAAAGAAAATTAAATGTCAACGTATAATATATGGAAATTTGTTTTTGTTATTAATTGAAAAATATCGAAATTAGGCATTTTTATATTCATCTTGTAAAATAACAGAAAACTGTATTTTTCCAGACTCATTTTATAGACAGATATACTATTTGGACTTTACAACAATAGGCCCAAGTACCCACTCACCCTGGGCCGAATAACTTTTAAGTATCCAAAACCGTACTGTTTTTAAGTTTGAATCCGAATCCACCCATTTCCAAAACTCATTGATCTACCAATGCAATTAGAGATTATGAACGCATGGAACAAAAATATTTTTTATTACAGATACTAAACGAGAAAGATCAATAAACAATAAACAAAAATGAACAATTTCAATGACGAAAAAAAAGTTAATTTACTAGATTTGCAGCCGAGACCGAAAGTTGCAGCATCTCTAAAAGCTTGAGTAAACAATAACAACAACAAATACGACCAACTATATCCATAAATAAATAACCAAAAATACCAACAAATGTATTATAAGATTATTTGAATGGTCCTCTTATAATTTTTTTTTTTTTTTTTGGAACATCGCATTATTTAAATAAATAAATTTGGTTTATATTTTTGGTTAAATTGCTATTATTAAATAAATATTATTGTAGTCTTGCCTCTTGTAAAGAAGCACCAGCTGCCTGTTGGTACGGCGATAGACCCGGAATACCTCCAGCGGCTACACCAGTTTGTGGTAACGTTGCATATGTGTATGGTGTCATGTAGCTAGCGGCAGCCGCACCTATTTTAAATTTTTTTTTAAAAAAAACGTCTTTTTCATTCAATTCACAAAATTTACCGGCTGCTGCACTTGCATACGGATATGCTTCAAAACCGGCATACTGTCCAGGATATGGTGTTGCAGCCGCAGCCGCTACAGCGTTCTGCTTAAATTAAAAACAATTAATATAATATAATTGAACATTAAAAATAATGCTCGTGGTGTTTTGTTTATTGAATGGGACAACGAAAAACAAAACAAAAAACCAACAATATCAGAAACTAACTTGATATTCATAGAATTGATTTGTGGCAGCCGCAATTGCAGCGGCATGTGACAATTGTGTTGCTTGAATTGGTACTAATCCGGCAGTCGATGCGGTTGTTGCGGCACCCAGATATGGTGATCCATATACATAGGATGGCTGTACTCTGAAAAGCATATTTACAGAAATTGATTAAAACAAATTATCCAAAACAATTTGGAAGAGATTAATTAATTTGCACAAAAAAAAAACGAAAAACTGCAATCACAAAACTTTCTAATTAATTCAACTGAAAAAATGTAAAAAGAAAATATAATTTTTTTTTTTTTAATTTTGTTTAATAATTATGAATAAGTAGGTACACCTAACCAATTGAGTTACAAAATCCGTAATTAAAAAGGAAACAAAATTAATCAACACGTGTGTAGAATATAGAATAGGGGAAACAAAATTGTGGTGATATATACTTAGTATAAATATCATTAATAATTCGAACACTATACATTAATGTTGTCTGTCTATAAAAAAAAACCTCTAAAAAATATTGTCGAAACAATATTGATTTCGAAAGTAATTTACTATTATTTCCCCGAATGGACACAGTAGATACACAAAAACAACATTAACCATATATTTTTTTATTAATTATATGTATATATGGATATGTGTTCTAGTCCTCGTATATGATGGAAAAATCTATAATTTTATAGGAAAAACACTTTGCACAGGGTGTTTATTATTAATTTCAATTCAATAAAAAAAAAAATCACAAAATTCATTATTTCCTAAAATAAAAATTAATAAAATATTAATTAAAATTAAACTTCTTCCACAAAGGATTTACAATTTTGATACATCCTGTTCAAAAAAAATAAATAAAGGAATCGGTCATTTATTATTTAAAAGCAATGCTCACGTTTTATGAACGTTTTAACACTTAGATTTTCCACAATGATAATTTTCTTGTCATTTTCCACATTATATACTATTTTTCTTTTATCTACATAATAATATATGTATGTGAAATACTGAAATTACTAATAATGTGTATACACGTACCCAACAAAGTATTCTACAAATGTAATGTATGTGAATATTGGATGTTTATACAAATTATAGTAAAGGAATTAGATTTTTTTTTAATTTCAATTTAACTTAATTGAATGATTTTACTTAATATGTCTATAACTCGACGCTTTTAATTATTGGCAAACACTTAAGAGGAGTAGAACATCAAATGACCATCATAACTACTTTTTTATGTCATATTTTTAAAAAAATAAACTAACAACATGATCGCCAAAACGACGCATTTCCGAATTCCTTAGTATTGTGTTGGGAAACATTACAGAAATATAAAAAAAAAATATTTTGCTTGCTTCACTTGCATATTTTTTAAATTGAATCCACCACCAATGACGAAGCTTGGGTTATATTTTTGCCTAAGTATATGCAAAGTGCCTCGGAAAATTCTTATTATAATCCGGACATAACTTCAAGTAACATTTTATTCCCAATCTATTTTGTCTTAAAACTTTTTTCGATTTTCTAACAAAATACTGGAGAAAAAAATAAACTAAAAAATGGACATTCTATAGGTCAATTTTTCTATTGTGTTGTGTTGATCCATTTCTCCATATTTGGTTAGAAAACCGAAAAAAATCTAAATTAAAATTATTATCTTCATCAGTGATACCAGACCAAATGTTTAAACTATGGAACTGTTTTTCATTATCGAACCGGATTAGAGTTTTGTTTATATTCTATGAAAAATGTTTATGTGCAATACAAAATTTAAAAAAAAAGAACTCTTAGAGTGTGTCCATCTATACAAAATTCAGATTTGCTGTTGACACTTTATTTGATATAATTGAAAAATTAACTTTAAAATAATTGTAGTTTTGTTAGAATTTTACTCGTACAATCATTTCAAATGAAAACAATTTTCTGTATGCCCCAAAAATATTATTCCGGTCTATGGTAAATGTCTAGATCGCATTCATTTTCAAATATATACATAATTTCTTTAAAATCTACTAAGTGCGTGGTGTATATTTTAAAAAAAAAATTTTGAAATATAATTTAATTAATTCTTTTTTTTTGGTACATTAATTTGACATCAAATATACATAATGTACTTCTACATTCATATATATATTAAAGAAAGAAGTATGGTAAGTATTTCAGTAAAAAACTAACTATAAATCCCTCTGTCGTTCCCATAAATATTAAGACACGAAATTTAAAAACCACAAGTCTTTCCAATAATACAAGGCTAATCTATAAATAATAGTGTCAACGATAATTAATTAAAGTGACCAAATAATTCCGTGCGTAAATTGTTATAGTTAGTAGTATCTGACTCACATTCAAAATCGATTTTTTCGGCCAACATTTTTTTTTTTTTTTTTTTTACGTTGAAACATTTACAGTTTACAGTTTATTTAAAAAAATTAATAATGGAAAAACTCGACAAAGGAAAAACAAATTATTAAAATTGAACCATTAAAAAATAATTTTCCCAAGCTGATAAGAGGTAAAATGCAATTAAAACATTTTTAACAGCAGAACCTACATACAAAACTACCTATTTTAATAGTTAATAACATTCTATACATAGATAAAGGGTGACGATAATAAATATAAATAGCATGGAAATTGATTAGTATTTTCCACCTATTTATTTTGAAATTGTTGTAGCGCACATTGGAATAAATAGAAAAATATTTTCATTTTAATAGGTATGTCACACATTTTACATATGTATCTAAATGTACGTGTACCTTACAATTTTAAAAAGATAATTCTTATTGACGACAGTGATGACGACACACGGTCATGTTATTTACAGATGGTACAATAGCTATTTTAATGAAAAAAAAAAAAAAAATACAAGAAAAAGCCTATAGTCTCTATTATACCTACAAAGAAAATGTTTTTGTTTCTTTTTCGTCTTTTTATTTTATTTTTTTGTTTGTTTTGTTTGTTGAGTGGAAAATTTTCGTAATGTTAATTTTCATTCGAATAAAGAAGAAAAATAAAAAAAAAAAACATTGAAAATGACAAAACAAAGACAACGAAACCGCGAAACAGTGAAGAAGCCCGAAATAGATATTTTTTGGTATGTCAAGTGAAAAACTAAACAACAAAACGACAAAATTTATCAGTAAATCGTGCCAAGTCTGCAAAATGAAAAACAAAATCCAATCACGACATTGCAGTAAATATGACCAATGAAATCTCAGAATGTCTGCGCAAGTTTTTTACTTATATGGGGAAAGTGGGTGGAGCTGGGTATTAACATTGAATTTATCCATTAAAAACAATGCAGCGTTTTGTAATTAATATGCGTATCTCTATTGTTTAGTAATTATAACCAACTAAAATAGTAATAAATGTAGTAATGTGTAGTGTATGCAGAATAAAGGCTAATATTTCAATTACGACGTCAAGAGAATATTTATTAGCTTTTCAACATCTTTCGGCCGCGAATAATTTTCTTTATGCGCCAATTAAATTTATTTTTAGAATTTATCTTACTGCATAAAAGATAATAAAATAAGACAAAATCCAATTACCTACATAGCTACACTTTTTGATATTAATTTTTCGTTTTTAAATCAACACTAAATTATTGAATTTGTTTTTTAAGATAACAACGATGGTCAGAAGAGCACCAAAATTAAGTATTTTACCCCAAACATTTTGTTCTATTCATATTTACCTATAATTATCTTATCTTATTATAAATCTTAAATTATTCATTTTGAGTGATTTTTTTGAACAAATTTGACCTAAAACAGTGACTAAGTTTACGATTGTATAGTACAGGTTCCTGTAAGTTTTTGATGTGAAAGGGTATCCGGTATAAGAAACAAAGAATTAAAATAGATCAAAATTGGTCAAATTGACCACGATATTACCTAATATTTACATTGTTAAGAGTTGTATTTTATTTATTTTTATACATATAATCAGTTAATTGCTAATCATATCTACCAAAAGCAATTATTTGAAAATACTAAAATGACCACTAATATTAGCCTTATGGAACATTTAAAAAAAAAATAACCGGTTAGATGGAATGATTGGGATTTATTTGATTGCGTATATTATTTTATAATAACACTCAAATATGACAAATTATTTATAATAAGTAGTGCGTAAATTACTGACTATCAAATAAGCATCGATATTGAATATTATATTCATAAGTACTTATTTATCTAGGTAGTATATTTATGGATTTTAGTATAGAGTCTGGTTGTTGTATATGGTAAATAATTCAATTTCAATTAAACGCACATCGATCTAAACTTTCATTATTACAATGAACCCTCTCAATGTTGATATTTATTTTATCAAAAAATAAATATAATTCTCACTCAGGTGGAAAAATTGTGTATACTCATTCAAATAAAATATTTTATATTAATTGCATGTTGTCTTCCGGCTCATATTTATCAACATTTAATATCGAAAAAAAAAAAAACTATAGAACTCATGTACATATGTATAGTAAGTAATTATCATCAAAAATATAGTTTAACACAATGCTATCAACAACAACAACAAAATAATAAAATAAAACTGTTATGCCTGCACCGATCTAATTAAGCAAATTTGTATTTAAACGGAAATAGTAGGTTCTAAAATTAAAAAAAAAAAAAATAAATAAAAAAAAACAGAACCATCACCGTTTAACTATAAAATAAAAATATTAAATTACACTATTCCGCTTGATAAAGAAAATCTAAATTTATTAATATTATTAAAAATAAATATAAATTTTTGTTTTGTAAAAATATTACTAAAACTTACACACTCGAAAATATTTCTTTAAAATTTGATCGTTTTACTTAATTCCTTGTTGAAAAATTAAAAAAAAATTAATATACGCACAACATCGAAATAATAATAAAAAAAAAAATTATAACTACAAGAAAAAATAAATTGTGGTTAATTTATTAGAATTAACATAATGGAAGGTTAATTTTTTTTTTTTACAACAACACCCAATCCAGCAACATCAAAATCAGCTCAATTAAATAAACATCAATCAAATTTTCAAGAAATTATTTTTAATTTTCATTTTTATTAAAAACAACAAAAAACACTTTTCTGCACCCAAACTTATTATTCAGCAACTTTTAATTAATTTTTTTTTTTAGTAGGATTCCGTAGCTCATTTTGTTTTTTTGTTTTTTTTTGTTTTCAAAAAAGGAAATAAATGTGCTGGTTTGGTATATAAGTAGCTGTTTATAGGAGAGCATTTATGAGAACCAAAATTTTTTAAATTTTTTTTTTGTGAGCAACGGAATCAAATTATAAGTAATTTTTTTTTTTTTTTTTAATAAAAAGTCTTTAATGTTTGTGTATTTGTGTGTGTATAGCTCTAAAACAACAACAAAAATAAAACTGGAAAACTGCACAAAAACATTTTCTAGAAAATCAACTCCGCAAATTTCATTAAAAAAGGTTTCAAAAAAGTTTGTTGAGATTAACTGTGCCGGCAAATTAATTGAGAAAAATTAAATTTAAAAAAAAAAAATTTTTTTTTTGTTAGAAATCATTTTCAAAAAATGTCAACAAACTTTTAAAAAACAACAAATCTGGTTTTGTGTTTATGGTGAAAACAATATAAAAATTAATCAAATTAAATTAAAAAAAAAACGGAAAACCGCAAAACGCACTCTGGAAAATTAAAAAAAAAAAAAAAAAACTAAATTTACGTTAATCTTTGGACGGCATATTTAAAAAATGTCGTAAAGGTGTTTCTTGTCGATGTTCAATGAGATTTCTCGTAATTATCGTCTGAAATTATATAAATCCCAATTGTAATTTCTGATATTATGAATAGATAGATAATGAAAATATAATTTTTTTTTTTTATTTAGAACAAGGCCAATCTATATAAGTTGCATGTCCGTTATTGATTCGATTCCTTATCAAGATTTTTGTTGGACATGCAATATTGTCTAAATTTCATGTTAGTGTAAAATAATTGTGTCTTTTTTCGATCAAAAAAAATTAAAAAAAAAAAAAATTTGTAGTATCGCGCGTGTACAAAACAAAAACAATTACAAACAGTAATACTCACCCAAATTGGTTAGGTATAACCGGATATCCGCTAGTTCTCAACCCTGCCGCAAATGGAAATCCTGCAAATATAGAGAAAAAAAAATGAAATCGATCAGCTCTTTTTGTTTCTTTTAACTTTTATATTGTTCTTTGTGAGATTTTTTTTTTTGTATAAAAAAATTGTGACATTTTGAATGATACACACACACATATATATATCCAGAGTATCGTGCGTTGAAAATGAGGGAGGTCTTATTAACACGGAAAAGGGAAGACAATTAACATATTGTTATTATGTTATGAGGTTACCTATTCCATGGGAAAAAGATTTAAGGATATATTTGTAAGTTTTCTCTATAATTGGACGTTCTTTTAATCCAAATCGACCTAGACTAACCTTCGCATAACCATCATAAATTTAGAGGAAAGAAGTTGTCAAGACCGTCCCAATTTTTTTAAGGTACGTACCTATATTTAGCGTAAATTTCCTTCTAGCCATAGAATATTAAGATTCTTATCTCACATGGTATTCTTTTAGGTGACACGAGTTTGTATTTATGGTAAATATTAAGTGATGATCAGTGATCCCACAATCAAATTTATGAGAGAAGATTCAAGATAGGATAATTTAGAGCTTGTTGTTCTGTAAGACGGATAGATGGTCTATTATTTAGAAATTGTCACTGGAATTTCTGACACCAGTACAAAGCTTAACCTGCTCTATTTTGGTTTAATGAAACAAAAATTAAAATTAACGAAACATATTCAGGATTTAATAAATAACCACTCAAGATTCAGTGTACCATCAGACTCAATGAGATGTCAATCCTACTATATTTAAAATAAGAACAAGTAATTGTGTTTGAGGTTATTTTAAATATTCACCCAGCTCTCGGTTATTGCAAATGGCCAGAAAATGTTCTTCTGGTATATTGACCTCCCCTAACACCATGTTTTCTGTGGCACACTTTTCGAAAATCATCTTGCATATGTATTATTTAAAAATTAAAACACTACTTAAAATTACTCTATCCTATATCTAGAATGTACATATCTACTAATATTCGTACAAATAATGTCAAAAACATTTTTTTTTCATAAACCACGTAAAATCGTAATTAAATACAATTACACACTGACTGCCCCAACTAAACCAACAACAACAAAAAAAGGTTGTCAGTGTTAATTTCCGACAGGAAATAGTCACGGAAGCTGTTTAAGTGTATTGCTGGCATACTTTAATTCAATTCGTGTTAGTTCATTTTAAATAAAAACATAAACAACAAAACTAAATAGAATAAGCGTGTCTTTGAGCTGACAATAATTCTTTAGCTATTTGTACGTAAGTTAACCCTTTCTTCAACCTTAAAAAATTCGATTAATCGTTTGATAATATAAAAAACGGTAGGTACCTATTTATAGTGTGTTATTATTATTACGTATTAATTTTTAAACAAGGTTATTTCATTTATATAACTATGTACAATTGTACATACGAATATAGTATAAGTGTATAAGTGTTCAGTTTTTACTTGGAAAATCTATAGAAATAATATAGAAGAAAACAGTTTTTTTCAACTTACCAGGTGTAATATTTCCTCTTGGTTTTGCACCTAATATTGCTAAATTTACATTTGCTTTTCGTCCATCAATAATTGGATTTGGATCTTTGCACGCACGTTCTGCACTCGCTCGATCACCCATTATGACCTAATTAAAAATTTAATGTAATTAATGTACATATTTATACAAAATATAATTTAAGTAAGATTTATCGATGGCCTATTTGAAATTAATATTTATTGCTATATAGTGTTGTGATGAGAATTTAATATCCCAATGTTCAATTCATCTTAAAACAAGCAATTCACAATTCGGTAAATCAAGAATCCACACTTTGAGTGCGATTTACAAAAATAACTCGCATTATGCTAAATTTATGTGACATTTAGATGGATCAGGTTTATTGAAAGGAAAATAGTTTTAAGTATGTAGTAACTAAGGATATGTGTGGAGTGTCGCACAAAATGATGAATTGTTTTAAGAAAAAAAGTTGCATATCTTAGGAATGGAGTAAATGGTGCCAACTTCTAAAGAAAGGGTGCCAACCACTGCGAACAATATTTTCTTTATCTCAAAATTTCGATTCTCAAATATATTTAACATAATTTCGCTTATTCAGTTTCTTGAGAAATATTAAATATAGCACAATATTAAGACAAATAAATTCCTCAAGATTTTTACTATTAGTGCTTTTACCCTATAACCAAGGTTAAATTATTCGATATTGTGTAAAATCACATATAAGTGTTGTATAGTTAATACCTACTTACTGAATCGAAATCCATTATAATGCAATATTGTCTCATCAGTCAGCACATAACTATAACACTAATTGCCAACATACTTATAAAAATTATTTCGTTATTGGCATTTCTTCAAAATATGTTTAAAATAGAAATTCCGTTTGTGTGAAATTATTTTTTTGAAATGTTTATTTTAGTGATAAACCCAAGGACGAAGATTCTTTAATTATAATAATTATTGTTATCCGTTTACTGTCAAAAGAGGTGATTCAAAATAAAAACGAAGGTATACATAGGTGTAGTCAATTCTAAATTAAATTATCACCATTTTAATTTAAAAAAAAAAAAACTTGATTTAAGTAAGTAATCTCTTATTTTATTTAGTTCGGTTAGACATTAGTAGAGGAAACTTAGACATAATTGAAAGATTCAGTTAACTTTCAACAGATTTGACATGCAAACTATTTAAGTAAATATTTCAGTTTAAAACTGTGAATGTTGGCACAGATCATAATTATCAACTTTTCACGAACACATGTTGGTTATTAGTTTTGACTAATTGAGAATTTTTAGTAGAAACTATGTGCGCTGTGCATACATGTACCATATTAACAGATTAATAGAGATGAGCTTCAAGTGAAAATGTTGATACGGTACTTACAAGGAATTACCAATTTTTGATTTAACCCTAATTAAGCCAGTTTTGAAGGTAAACTCTAAACTCCAGTCCACCGATTTTTAAACCTATTTTCTATCGAAATGTCCCCATCTAACGATTCCCGGTCGGCAAATTATTTTTTTCCTGATAAAAATTCGAAGCATCTAAATGGAATAAAAAATTGTCCGAACAATGGTTCCGTAGTTTAGGAGATATGATTTTGTTTAAGAATTTTTATCGAAAATCTAAGGAACAAGAGAAAATTGGGAAAATCTGAACAAAATTTCATTTTTTTTAATCTTAACGTTTTTAGTTGATTTTTATAGAATTTCACATGAATTTCCATACATTTACTATGGACCACCTGAAAATGGCCTAAATTTAATTTAGTTTTCCGTCAAAAAAGAAAAAATTCGCTTTCTATTACAAACGTAATAAACCGGTTAAATGTACGTAACACGGTAAAAGTTACCAATTCTTCAATAAGTACAAATAATTTGTCTGAAAATTTTTACAAGCTCTTCAAAGAATATTCATTTCCAAATTGCTTTCATTGAACTTGTTGATCATATCTTTGGTATTAGAGAGTGCAAAGAAAATTTGAACTTGAAATTTTCCAACACTCGCATACACTTCGAAACTATACTTGGGACGGCGGTGATTTATGACTCCTATAAATGTGATGTTATATACACTCTTGATAAACACATACAATTATGAGAAGCACAAGCCAAATTTATGTTATTTGACTTTTTTTTTTAAAAAAATAAGTAAATATTTAAATTATAAATGCAGATAAAAAATAATTGAAGATCTTAGAAAACTAATCATGAATTGATTATGGATATTTTTGTAACAAAGCAAGCAGGATTCACCAAAACTACTTATTTATGATTGATTGAACTTTTAACTTTATATTTGTTAATTCTAAATTCAATTGCAACATGGAAATATATAATTAACTAATAATGTAATTATACCTACTCTATACTTTGCATAAATTTGTATATAGTGTATGTACTTAAGTATTTATTTATTTGCAACAATTACACATATACTACAACAATAAATAATCCATAGAGAACTTCTAAAAATGAAAAATTTCATTTACAGTTGGTTTATTTTTACTGAATTAGATTAAAAAAAATCCATCGTTTGTGATCTCATTGTGTCTTTTTCCTATGAATCACTGACTGTTCACTGACACTCAATAATATTTTAGTAAAATATGCGGTAGCAAAATAAATGTACAACAACGTAAAACAATAAACACATTTCATATCATAGTGTATGAGGTTCAGTTAAAATTATAATTTAGTTCAATAAACACATGGCACATAATAAGAGTAAGGATGAGTCAAATGATAGAAAAGTGATCCATTTGAAACTAGCAAAACGCGCATGTAACAATCTGTTGAATAAGTAATAAAATGTGAACACTGTAGCAAAATGGCATGTAACAAATCTGTTAAATAAGTAATAAAATGTGCACACTGTAGTACTAGTAGTCAGAAGAACAAGAGATTTTTCACTTAGAAAAATTTTAGGCAATCATTTAAGTAGTAAGTGCTAAAGCTAAAAAATTTCCTTTTTTTATGACGAAACTAAGGCAATCTATCCCAACAAACGACTTGGAATGATCACTAAAATTACAAGATCGATATCCTGAGACATAATTAATTAATTAATTTCATTTTCCATTTCTTTTCTAATTTCGGTAGGAAGGCGTTTTTGACAAACACATCCCTAGTGGGAATTTGCTTCATTGAATTGGTTAATGTCTTTGGGAAATTTTAAGAGAAACATTTTAGATTTGTTCAGAATTCCCCCAACCCTTTCTTTAGAACTAACCCTCCATACCAGCCCTCACTCCTACCATGAAATTGGCTCATTATAGGGTAATATTGATTATTTTAATTTTATCTTCATATATTTTTAATTTGGTGGGTGTGTCAAGCAAACTTCATTTTGCAATTTGTTCCGACTTGCCTCGAATTATGCACAATTGTTAATTTTAAACAGAGAAACACGTTTTTCGAAATGTTCTAAGAGTTAGTCGTGATAAGAGGGTAAGTAAGCCCACCAAAAATCTATGCGCTTGTCTCCTAAAAATCTGGAATATCCTGCTTATAGTGTCATATTATCAAGATTTTACTGTATATGCTAAAAGATACGATACAGAAAAAAAAAATCTTAGTTAACTATGAACATGATTTTCCTTTTCACCCCAAAAAAAAACCCTCAATTTTGAACAATTCGTTCCACACATACATTGAAAATCTGATACCTATCGTCTGATACACATCCCTCTCCATTATGTTTTCAGATTACTTTTCATGAAGCTACTTTTGAGACGATTTTGTTATATTTTTTGGTACGCAAGTAAGTAGTGCGTAGTAGTAGTAGTAGTAGTAGTATCGCTAAATGCATTTAAAAAAAAATAAAAATTGTGGCTTCCTCAAAGGTCAACTATCAACTTAAGGAAACAAATAATACTTAAAATTCTAATTAACAATAAACCATAACTATACTTACAAATCCATAGCCTCTACTTTTGTTTGTCTGTCTATCTGTAATGACAACAGCTTCTTCAATTTCACCATAAACTGCAAAATGTTCCCTAAGACTTTTGTCGGTTGTGTGATAAGGTAAGCCGCCCACAAATAATTTTGTCCATGTTGTGTCTTTTTGTTGTACTGTAGGTGTTGCGGGTGATATTAAACCGACACCAGGCTGTGCTAGTGCGGCCGCTTGGGAATTTGCTAGTGCAGCTAGAGCAGCTGCATCTGCATCGGGTGTTCCAGGCATCAGCATTGTGTAATTTATTTATTTATTATTCGTAATAATTTAAATTTTTTATTTTTGTTTTTTTGCGTTTGCACTGTTGTTGGTTTTGTTGTTGTTATTGTTATTGTTGTTCTTAATAATTAAAAGTTAATTTCATTTCTTGCTATCACTTAAAACACTTTTATAATTTTATATATTAAATAATTATGTATTTTTATATCACAGCTGAAGGATAATTGTTCTTCACAACCAATTATCCAAAAAAAAAAAAATTGTCAAGTTATACTGACCACACCATCAAATACTATCTGAAAATATAAATTAAAATCAATTAACTATTGTCGTAATAAATTATTTAATTAAAAACTATCTAAGCATAAAATGATCCTTATTTCTATGGTTTCCTTTCCATATGTATCAATACAGAGGCACTCAGACACACGCACACATCCATACGTACATACCAATGTTTTATGTTATAGAAATTATTAAATAAATATTGCCAGCCCTTAAAAACGCTCCCCTATTTTATGTTGCAGCAGAAATGAAATAGCAACAAAACTTCTTGCTTGTTAACAAATTTTTTTTTTTTTTTTTTAGATTTGGCATATCTATCAATGACAAAGGATACGTACAGTACATCTACATGGGCATTGTTGTAAAATGTAAGCATTCAAAGTCGGGATACACTACTACTATATGTATGTAGGGCAGCTGCACCAACGTTTGTAATGAGACAATACTGTTTTAAAGGTAGGTTTTAGTGTAACTATAAAAGACGGGAGTCAGTAATATTGCATCACATTTAAAGGGATGATGATTATGATGATGATCATGATCCATTCCTTGTATATAAATGCAGCGGCTAAAGGTTAATGACATTTTACTCGCATTTACTTCTCTAAAGAAGGGTTTAAATTTTAAGGTAATTCATTAGATGGTGTGCAGCTGTTGTCGCATACTTAAATATAGTGAGTTTGACATTATTTATTGTTTTTAAAACAATAAATAGACAAGTGTCATCCTGGCGTATCTATATTTTATTGTGCATATGTTGACACCATGGGTTTTTTCCCCCTTTTTTTATGAGAATTTTTATAAAGATAGCTCTTGTTTTACTGTGGAATCCACAAGGATCTATAAAACAAAAAACGTAGCTCGAAACAGATGAGAGTTGTTCAGGATTTTGTAAGGATTTGTATGGCGTCAATTTTTGGATATCTTACATGATGATAATGAGCGCAAAATACTGAAGAAATGTACTTTATCGTACAAGCCAAATCGGACATGATGGACGATCAGAACGACCATGATCTTGTTGAACGTGTGTCGATTATTAAACTCTATTATTTTTGGATCATTCTAATGTGGTTAGTCTAACAAAAAAATGAAGCCACAGAAAAATGTTCAGTTCAGTTCTAAAGGATTGGCAAAATAGATTTAAGTAAATCAGTTTTTTTACCATTTTGGTAAAAGCTAGAATGATAGGGTTCACTGATAATTTTTCCTTGTTTTTTTTTTTAATTAAAACTAATGTAGAAATTACTTATTGCTCACAAAGTTCATTTTTGAATTGTTTCTTGGCCAAAAAAGGTTCCTGCCTGTTATATATAAATACAATAATTGTCAAAATCTACTTGGATTGAGAAAGCTCTGTGGTCTGGTATGACTTTTCATTGTTTAGAGAAAGGTCGATCTTACCTATTCCACATCTTCTATATATCAAAAACCAATATGTCTGTATGCCATAATTTCTAAGTCAATTATTAGACAGTTTGCGGTGGAAATGGAGGATACAAAATTTTACTTCTTTCGGAATATTGGAAATCTGATCAGAATATAGCGATTTTGGTTGGAAACCAAACATTACTTTTCTTTAAATGTTTCATCTATTCCGTTTTAGAAAAAGTTATCCTTCCCAAAAATAATCTAAAATTCTACTAATCAATTAGTTTTCTTAGAGGAAATGTGATTTTTAGTACCGATTTCTCTCTACTTTATCACACACAAATATACGGCATCAATTATTACACTTAAGAACAATGAAAAACTATGAGCACCCCAAATAAAAAAAAAAAAAGAAAATTTAAATAAAATGCATATACGCACATTATGATCCCTGTGTGTACGTGTACAAATAAAAATAGGGAGACTTTATGTTGTACATATATACACACACAATACACACAGTGAATCAAATTTATCGCATATGTGCGATTCAAATTCGATGAAAACTATTAAATAGGGTTACTGTTCTTATTGGGGTTGTTGATGATGCCAGCCAGAATCAAGTCCTTTTTGCCCATTTTAAAATAACCAGTCTCAAAATTATAAATTATATATGAAATTTCGTACAATCACTTTTCCTATACAAAGTAGATAGGTAGACATTAGGAATATTTTTTTTTGTAGATACCAAATCCTTTTCTGAATATGGCATGCGTTCGGTAAAGCGCACTTAGTTGGGAAATGTTTAAGAAGGGTTGTAATGGTAAAGAGTTTTTTTTTTTTTTTTAAATATTATAGCGTGATTATTGATATTATTCTGAAGAAACCTGTAAAGAACTTTGGTGAATTTGGTCTTCATAATAATGATCGGGTAATGATTTTTTATATAAACAGTGGCGATACTTCTACAGTTTTTAGTAATATTGTAGCAGAGAGATTGTACATCACGATCTCTAGCCACTCGCTTTTATGTTCGTGTAGTAACTTTTATTGGGGAAGCTTGCTGAATTCTCTGGCTGAATTGTAGCATTTATATTATATTGTCGCTTACTGAATTGTGATTTTAAAAACAAAATAAAAAGCTACACTACAAATTCTAAGTTTCTAATTATGTCGTCATCAATGACATTGATTTGACAATACGTAACCAATCAATTAGAACGATTGAACAGACAATATGCTATAATATTATAAAATGTTAAATGACCTGATCTATAAATAATCATCTTGATTTTACCTTTATTTGCACAAATATTTTTGTTATAAATGTATTTGTTTAAATAAAGCATTTTTGTTATAAACATACAATCATATGGATTTTGTAATCTCTGTTTGAAAGAGTATCCATCATCTTGAATCTTTCCATTTCCAGTTTCACAAAACTTAAGTATTTTGCACCGCGATCTTTTTAAAGGTCTTTTGCACTGTTCACCTCTGTTACATTTATTTCAATCACACGATCACTTTTTGTGTGGTATTCTTTTTACGGAAATCTTACAAATGACCGCCATTCTGGCCTCAGATTCAAATTAACATATCAGAGAAAAACACTTTATGTTTCATCCTCATTATCTGAGCCATTTTGTTGGTTCAAGCCTAGTTAGAAAAACCACCAATTCCAATTATATAAGACATTAATTCCACCAATTCCTAGCACCCAAAAAGAACGATGAAGACAGACTAGATATCTTTGAAAGGAAAATTCTTAAGATCCTTGGATTTGTCAAAGAGAATGAGAGCTATTGATTGCGCTACAACAATCACAAATAGCAGAATACAAAGATTTCCCCTTTAGTAAATTCAGTGCCATAAAACGCATGCTATGGACCAGACATGTTGCTCGTATGAATCAAGATCTTACAAGATTTTTTAAACAAATCCAAAAGGTAAAAGAAGAGCGAGCAGACCCAGCAATAGATAGACAGATGTTGTGGCCCAGAATTAGAACGTACTCGGCCACAGAGCACTGGACTGAGTTGCCTCAGGACAGAACATTATGGAGTACGATCTGCAAGGGTTCAATATGGACCGTCTTGCCAATAAAAGAAGAATAAGTATTTTGGCTTTAAGTCCAAATTTCAATATAAAATTACATAAAATAAAAAATCACAAAAAAAGGCTGTTCGATGACGAAGGAAAACAAATAGAACATAAACCACCTAATTGATATCAAAAAACGTAGTACAATTTCATAATACTTTTGCTTAAAGGAAGCAATAAAACCTTTCTTTAACGTTTAGCGTGGTTGATTTAATTCATAACTGAATTATTTAGTTAGAAATGATCTTACGACTTTTGTAGTGTCACGCAATCGCACTTAACTGACCTACGCGATTCTGTTTATAAATTCTTTAATATAATTGCTTATTATATGCTATAGGTTAGCATAGGTAAAATTAGGTGCACACACAAAAAAAAATGATTAAAAACACAATAATATAATCACATTAAGCTAAAAACTAATAGCCAAAAATAAAATCCCACTTACATAAAATAATAATTCTTAATGACCGTACACATACTAAGTTATAGAGATTCTCATTCTCATTCTTACTATGTAGCAACGAAAACTTCGTTGTGGCATTTTGTTGTATTTTTTCTTTTCTATTTTTTTTTTTTTTTATTTTTTCTTTCGCATTTAAATTATTTTACATTTTACGGCACATAATGTTCTAAAAAACATCTGTTTTTCCAACAACAACAACTACTACAAACAAAAAATTAGTCCTCCAACAGCTACATTTTACATATTAAACATGGTGTGCTTTCAGTTTCTACATTTATATTAAAATTTAACAAAAATATATCATTTTTTTTCTTCGAGTGTAGCAGCATACACGCATTTGGTTATTTTTTTTTTTTATTGTTATAATGTTGTGCACTTATGTTTCAAAAAGTTATGTAATTTATAATTCTGGTTTTATATAATACATAAACCGCCTCCAGGTGGTCCTTCGGTTTATTTTGAATCGGATATGCAACCAATATTATTTATGAAATTTATTGATGGATTGTTTTTTTTTTTTTTTTGGCTATTTTTGTATATTTAAATGAGGTAGAGGTAGTTAAACTTACGTTTTTGTTTTTTTTTTTTTTTATTTTGCTTGTCCAATTGCTCTATTTGTAATCCTTGTGGCCAAATATATGTTTATTCTGTTAATAACGTGTTTTACACCGCACAATTTCGGAACATATATTTCAGTCGTTTTAAAAATTAAAATTATGCAGATTTTTCTCTATTTTTTATTTCTTATTTTTTTGGTAACAACAACAATCACACTGTTAACTATTTTTCTTGATAATATTGCGAAAAAAAACAATTTTTTGAAAAAAAATTACTCACACGCTACGAAATTGTCAACGGTCTAATAACAACTGTCTGCTGATGAAGTACACTAAACGAAATTGAATAACGAAATAGTGAATTCAATATAGTAGACGCGCGTGTTAGTATAGAACAGTCGTCGTAGAACGTAGAACGTAGTACACAAATGGATGGTGTGTGTTGATGTGTTCGTTTTTTGTTTTTTTTTTTTTCTTCCATCGAATTATAAATGTAGGTAGGTAAATATATTTATATGGGGATATATTTATGGTACACATACAACGGCACTCAATGTGCCCATCGTGACATTTCAATAATGAAGCGAACATATTATTAATGTATGAGTTTTTGGGGGGTAATTTTGATATACATATGCATTTGTGTGCGTTGAATTTTGTGTTCTTGATGGTTGGCGCACTAAGAATTCTTAGCATGTGTACGCTATTTTTACGTTTTTTTTTTTTTTTTTTGTTTTGCTTGATAGGTGCCGTATGTGTATATATTGGAAATTTTGCAGCTTTATTTCTGAATGCAATCGAAAATATCTGTCTCTTCTACTCTATACTACATGACATATTTGATATGTATGGGTGAATGATTTTTTTTTAAATAGGGAGTTTAATTCTTTGAGAAAAAAAAATTAAAATTATAAACAAATAAATCAAGGGAGAACTATTATACAAAACAAAATTTTTTTTGTTAAACTAAAAAATAAAAATAGACTTTAAAAATAATATTTCAACAAATTGTCTTTTTTTAAATTTTTGACACAATTACACAAAATAAATTAGACTATAATGGCTTTGTTTGAGGTTGAGGTTCATAAATTAATTTTTATTTAATAAACAATACTGTCGTCATAATATGATCAAAGTGTGAATATTATTCTTATAATTTTAAATTTTTTTTAAAAAAAGGTGATATTTATAAAAAATGGCCTATTCAAATTTTCAGGTGGGCACGAAATTCTAAATAAAAAAAAGTGACGCAAGCGACATTTTAAATTAAGTTCTCATATCCCTTGTCATATATTTGCAGTGGCGATCTGTAAACATATTAAACAGTGATTGATATGATTTTTACTAACGATTCAATATCTAGAAGAGTATAGACAAAGGAAAAACGATACGAAGTGTACGAAAAGAGAAGCGTGCAAAATAGAAAGAAATTAAATTCTTGTCATTTTCGGGATAACAAGAATAAAACAGATAATTTGGGATGTCAGAAGTGTAATAGTAAAAGAGGGAGGAACCGAATCCAGACACACATTAAGAAAACTTAGAAATCTCTGCCTTTTAACATAATAAATGGACGTCCATAGAAACTTTGAAGACAATTATTATGAACCAAACACTACTGGAAAAGTTAAAAGATCGAAGATTCAAAATAATGGTAAGTTCCCTTTAGTACTTTTTTTTATCAACGTATTGCGTTATCAGAATTGCTGACCATTAAATACGTAGGTATATTATGTAGCTCAAAAATATTTAAGCATCAATATTATTAAAAAGCTATCCCATTTTTAATGTGAAGCAGCATTTCAAATTTAAAATCTATTAAACCATCATAAAATTTTCTTATCTATCAATTAAAACTATAAAATGGGAAAAACGAAATCTTTAAGAGAGTGTTAAGAACATCAATCAGAACTACTATGTTAGTTTTTTTTTTCCTTTTTATGTATGACTTAGTGATACCAAAAATAATTTCGCCGCATATTTTATTAACGAAATACGCACGCAGTTCATTTAAATAAAAACAAAAAAACAAAAATTGTAACACGAAAAAAAAAAAAAAACATCTCAAGCAGCTAAGAAGAGGTTGATGCCCTTCTCTATACATATTAAATCCCTGGAATTATCGTTCCTATTTTTATAGACGACATTTTTAAAGAATCTTTCGCGCACTTAAGTATAAAAAACCAACCAAACATTTTTTGTCTTCTGAAATTGATGAGTAGGTAGGTAAGAAGTGTATGTATTTTTATCCTAATTATTCACAGATTTCGTCTCCAATATATGTGTGTATCTTCCCGTTGGATGATATTACTAACGGCATTACAGATTATTTGTATGGTTTTGTGATTCGTACAAATACATTTCGTTTATTTCGTTCGTTTGTTGTATGATTGCAAGTATAGTGCACACTTTGGAGATTTCTACATATGTAGATGTGTGTGGGGGGGCCATCCGTACAGTATCGTTCAATACTTTTCATGTATTGCAGACCCTGGGGTTATTTTTAGACCCCCCGAAATTGAATGAAGTGGTGTAGTACGGTAGATTTATATTGCATTGAAGATTTAAATGTGTAACAAACATTTAACCTTAATTATCACTATATATTTCACATATATCACTACATATTTCACATGTCATTTAGAACGTGAGGTTCCGGGTTCGATTCCTGTCTGAGAGTAAAGCTATTAAGTGTTTTTCTCTCATACGGAGATTGAGTTTTGGGGCGAGTGATTCGGATTCCACTTAAAACTGTAGGTCTAGGGCATCATTTTAGAGAATAATTGCTGAAAAAAAACATCTGAAGTATGATAATTTGTAAAGTTTGGCAGTTGCAATCTTTTCACCTAAAATGATGGAAAAGTCCTCTGAAAAAAAAACCAGTTCAAGAAAACTCCACAAGAGTCGACGTTGGCTGACGACTGACAGATATGGAATTAAGAAGGCTAAATCATCACTATTTTTTTTAATTGGTAACTTACTAAAAATTGTCATAGTAGCACTTAAGTTGAGATGAACATTAAATCAATTTAGAATTAATTGAATTTAAGTGCTCTAGTAGACACTCAAAAATGTTGTCCCTAAACATGATATGCCTTAAATCTTAAATGTTGCGAAATTTAATTTTAGTCTACACAATGTCTGGACACACCATTATAATACCAAATATATATGTACAGTGTATTGAATGTATACTAATAATTATTTATTTTGAGGAAATCCACGTGGTGTATTTATAATTAATGTGCGCACGATTTATACAACAATATTCTAACAAATAAATGCATTTTCAATATTAAATGCAACTCTTTTGTTTGCAGTCACACATTATTCAGCTGCACCCCTGCCTGACGACATCACATGGGTAATATATGAAATAAAAGTGTAGGTAGGACACAGCAGCTGTCGTTTTCAATCATACACGCAAGGTTTGCTTCGGTGTATTACCGTTTTGCTGCTATATCTCTCTAAACTAAATGTTCATGCGCATAAATAAGTATAAATAAAACAGTTACGACGGAAAGCCATGCTGTCTTGTTTTTGTAAAATATTTAATAATAGTAGTCGGTAAAAAGATTATAGTTAACCCTTCCGGCTACATAATAACAATATACTTAACTTAAGTTAAGTGTTTTATTTGTGTTATTAGGTTTTTGGTAGGGTTTGGAAATATCATTGCACAAATAAATTACAAAATTTCAAATTAAGCGATTTTGCTAAAACAAATCTATCATTTACTAGATACACATAGCCACTGTAAAAAATTACTTACTTACCCTTACCCTTCATCAAATTTCAGTTTCACTAACAACTTGGACCGGTCACCAACCAGCACTCGTCATTAAATCACAAGCTTCTGAATTTAAAATTTGAACAAGAATACACGATTGGAACGGAATTGTTGCCTTGGCAATGGATCAAGACACTTGGCGACTACTAGTTTAGTCCTATGCCACACTTGGATGATCGTACTGAGTTAGACGGTTCAGAATTTACTCTAAATTCCACAAGATCCATTTCGTTTCTGTATCCTGCATTTTAGATGTCAATTCGTGCAGGAAGAGTTTCAAACCATTGAATAAAAGATTATACGCTAGGAATAATTCACCATTCCTTCATAATTGTATCGCAAAGGTGTGATAATTTGATTAGAAATGTATGAAAATGTACGAAAGTTGTTCGCTAATGGTTGCGTTTTCTTTTTCATACAGAGCGTCTGCGTTAAAGTATTACAACTATGGAGTGGACATCCTTCTGTCTCATAGATTGGATTGACATTAAAAGTAATCAGCGGTAACTAAGTATAGTAAAATCAAATATTAGTACGTACACTGTCAAAAATTTACGGTTTCTTTTGAGTTTCTTGACTTATACCTATAAATTGTAATTTTAGCACCACTTTTTATTTGTATTGCAAACGTTTCGTCCCGTTGTATAAACAAAAGATGAATATATAAAGTAGTAAAACGCTGTAGCCATTACTAACCTTACAAAATCTGACTGTTGCATATATACCAAAGAGAAGAAATTAAATTATGTTTATGTCGCGTCCACATAGCATATGTGTGGCAAAAAAGTATATTTTTAGATTTGTACAATACCCATAGAAAATTTGTTTGCTCCACTTTTTGCTCTATTTTATCCATAGAGTTGTGTCTAAAAACAACAAATCACTTCTTATTATTTTTTTCTTTTCTTTCTCTCTTTTTGTTGTTGTTGTTGCTGCTGTTGTAATTCGAAAGTTTCATTCAAACGGGAGTTAATAAAATTGTATTCCTGGCCGATTTGCTGATGTTTATTCCAGTAACATACATTATTATCTTAACGTAAATTGTTTACCTTTAAAAAATAATTCGTAAAGATTCAGATGAGGCGCGCTCGGTATCGATATAATACCTTCTTTATTCTTCATTATATAATATTACTCGATCATGTTAACAGAATTATGGAGAAATTTATTTATATATTCATATATTGCTTGTTTTTGTTTATGTAATTATGTAATTTAAGAAACGCATTCAGATTTTTTTTTCCTTCTTCTTACGTTTCACAAAAATTTATTGATTCTGAAAGCAAAATTGTACCACATCAATTATAAAATATCGATTTTTAAATTGAAAATAAAGAAGAAATTTATTTAATTAATTGGCTACCGTCTCGACTGGCCTTTCGATTGAAAATATTTGTAAAAAATGTCATAACACAAAACCCGGTAAGGAAGCAATAATTGGCTACGCCGATTATAATACATATATGATTTTGTCCTTATAAATTGTTTCTGTTTCAATAAATGTTGAGGTAAATTTACAACAAAAACTGCAGCGCCTATAACAGTAGGCCGTGGAACTTTTTGATCTATGGATGAAATTTTCATTTTTTTATTCTTTATCATTTTTGTAATATTCATTTTATTCCGAATATACGAGTATTTCGAGTTTATATCAAAATTAGGTACATACAGTGTGACCAATCCTAACATATTCAAATTTGAAATACTAGCTTGCCGCCTAAAATCGCCAAATCCCACTCTAATATCCGAACTGGATTGAAATGATGGTCATCAAAAGACAATATAGAAAAAAATACGCATCATGACTCTCGATAGATAGATTTTTGATAAGAATAATCCATTTATTGAACTCTATTTATCTATGTATGTACAATTGTACATATGTACAGTACATATTCAACCATAACCTTTTTTCAGTGGGTACTTTACAGCTCTACCACCGTGTCTTTAGAGATATATAGATAAGTACGTGCTCTTTATGTGATTCCGGCTGAATAAAAAAAAAGTGCAACGTGCATTTGCTTTTAAATAAAGGGGGAGCGACTTTAGAGACTAATGAAAAAACAATATCCACTTTATAGATCATAAGTTATTCTTCTGCATTATGTACATTGTAACTACATTTATCTATGTACTTTGTATATAATGTAGAGGGAAAAAAAGGGAGAGTAGACATGTGTATTACAAAATGATAAATAAATCAATTTCTTCTGATAAAAATAAAGAAAATGAACGGTTTTTCTATCGTTTTGTTAGAACTTAGAACCCTCAGAAACCTGTAAGAATAACAGATTTATCCAAAATATATGTACTTGGAGCCTAAAAAAACAAAAATTAAGTTAAAGCAAGATGACATAGACCTTGTAGAAAGAGATAATACTAGCAGTTAATGAATTGTACGTTGAGATGGACAACGAAGCAAGAAAATCTGGCCTACAAGTTAGCGAAGAAAAAAACTAAGTATCTAACACTTAGACAGGAGACACGTATCTAGAATTGGTCAAAACTTAATAATCGACAAATACAATTTTGAAACTGTACTGTATTCAAGAAAATGATTTGAGGGAGTACGTGCAAATGGAAGGCAAGTGGATCGATTGCATTGAGGAAGATCTTCAAGGTGTCGTAAGCTGAAAATAGACTGATATGTCGAGAAGTTATAGAGAAAGTTAAAATCCACTTAGGATTATGAAGGTTGATAAGTAAGTAGTAGTAAGAAAAAAAAATCTTTGCTAACACCTAAAGGGGACTCATGAGAGAGACCCATCTATTAACAATATAACCGCAATCAGTTCCATAAGATTTAAGAGTCAAACAGTGAAATTTTGTCAAATTGACGAGAGAGTGCTGACAAATGAAGTCAAAGTCGTTTGGAAGTTTACCCATCCCTATGTTGAGCAAATTTTTCCACTAAAAAGGGTTATGATAAGTGAATCACCCTGTATAATATATAGGTAAATTGATACGAACGTTTATTCCCAGTGTCAATAATTTTGTTAGATACTAAAAAAAGACGCCATCGAATATCTGCCGTTTGTTGACTTATCTGGTAATATTTTCTTAAGTTAACTACGTATATTTGCAAATATTATTGCCACAAGTAAGAACTGCTAAGTAGGAACACACTATAAATGGTGTTATCAATTGTTTTTTATTTAAATTTCTATTGTTTTTGGATTTTAGTTATCTATTTAAATTAAAAAAGAACTCACGCAACTTAGTAAAAAAGTACTTCTAATTAAAAAAAAAAAAAAACTAGCTTTTCTAGAGCACAGAAATTCAGTCTAAACTGTTCCTCTATATTAAAATGTTTCACGTAATTGTCATTGTTCTATTTGCAATCAATAGCCAAATAGTAGCTGATGGTCAATATTTAAGTGAATCAGCAACTCAATCAGAATGTTATCCAACTGTAACTACCGTCAGTGGTTCATATGTTCAAAGTGGTGAACTTTGTTCGGGTCAACTTCTTCTGAACGAACAATTTGATTGCTTCAACTCTCAGTTATGGACAAATCAGCTTATGTACAGAGCCACCGTATATGCTTCCATCAATTTTATAAGAAAACAAAATTATATTTTCTTTTACAATAGAATGGTGAATTTGAATGGTACGTAAACAGTCAGGAGAATTCCTTTACAGAAAATGATCAACTACATATTCGTCCTACCCTAACCGCTGATATATTTGGTCAAGATTTTCTTACAACTGGACATCTTACATTCAATCCGTAATTAAATTCGCTTTCATCCGCACATAAACATTTATATCAATAATTGTTGTTAGATGTGTTGATTATGGACAAGTCTGTTCGGTAATGGGAAATTCAACCAATATTATTAAGCCAGTTAGAAGTGCTAGACTTATCACACAGAATGCATTTCAATTTAAATATGGAACTGTTGAAGTGGTAGCAAAACTTCCAACTGGCAATTGGTTATGGCCAGCCATATGGTTACTGCCATCAACTGGCCACTATGGCCAATGGCCTATGTCTGGTGAAATTGATATAATGGAATCGAAGGGAAATTTAGGTAAATACGGTGTGGATAGTATTGGTTCGACCTTACATTGGGGCCCAAGAGTTAGCTCACATACAGAAGATGGTTGGCGAAAAGGACATTTTGTTCATACCAATTCCAGTGGATATAATAATGGTTTTCATACATATGCTCTTGAATGGACAACGAGTAAGTATATTTTCGGACTGCCACAAGATTTCAGATGTAGAAAAATTTTAATCCCGAAAATAGATTTTATCAGTTTTAGTATTGATGGAATACGAATTGGAACGATTACACCAGGTTCTGGTGGTTTCTGGGAATTAGGTGGTTTTGAGGGTGAAAATCCTTGGGCTAATGGTGGTCACATGGCACCATTTGATCAAGAAGTATAAATGTCACAAATTACAGTTTCAAATATTTATGTCAAACCTCCCCGTTTTTTTTTTTTTAGTTTTACATAATACTCAACATGGCCGTTGGGGGCACAAGTGGATATTTTCCCGATTCGCCCGAAAAACCATGGTTAAACCATAGTCCTACAGCTGTTACAGAATTTTGGGATAATAGAAATGAATGGCTGCCCGGATGGCATTTAAATGACGATAATGGTTACGGGGCATCGATGATTGTTAAATCGGTTAAAGTTTGGGCACTGTAATTGATGGAAGTTTCAAACAATGAAATTTATTCACGAAATAAAACTCATCATCATCATCGTTATTGTTATTTTAGTACGTAGCAACACTAACTACTCTATGGTTTATTACAAATTTAGAGAGTCAACCAAACTAGCTAGAATTACAATGCGAGTTTCTTAAAAAAATGTTGGTCTATTAATGGAAACATTTTCGAATGCTTGAAATGTCACAAAACTGTTAAAATACTCTGATGTCCTATATAATTCTGATACAGAAATAGTGAAATGAAAATATGTTTTAAGGGCCCCAACAATTCAATTTCAAGCATTGTGGGTAGTGGGCTTAATATTCTTCCTTTGTTTTATCCAAAAACCTTTCGTAGACAAATTTTAATTTATTGTGAATGTTTTGCAGATGTACTTAGTAATAAAAATAGTTCGTTATTACGGCAATCACGACAATCACGACAATCACGACTTACCTATTTCTTATGGATAAAAATCTACATTAGTAAAATGTAATGTCAAACACAATACAGTTTTTTTTGGGAAAATCTTAGTTCATTTTTCATTGAAAGAAGAAGAAAAATTTGTTGCTAACTATTTCTGAGTTTTTCTTAAAATGTTTCACATAATTTTGATTCTATTACTTGGCCTAAGTGGCAGATCGATTAATGGTGAATCCCCCGAATGTACGCCAACCTTAACCACCGCTAGTGGTTCGAAAGCGCCAAGCGGTAGACTTTGTTCGGGTCAACTACTTTTCCACGAAGAATTTGAATATCTCAATCTAGACGTATGGAAACATGAACTACTATACAAAGGATACGTAAAGTTTCTATGCGTTTCTATCGAAAATCTTAAAACCAGTGGTGCTATAAAGGTTAAAATTTCAGATTAATCAATTTCAATGGTACGACAATAATTGGCTAAATTCATTTACCGATTGTGGTCAACTTCATATTCGTCCAACTTTAACTACGAATTCGTTTGGTAGTAATTTTCTTACACATGGAAATCTGATTTTTAATCCGTAAATTGAACTCCCCCCCCACATTTAATCAGCTTGTTCATTAAATGTAATTTCGATCACCATTTAAGATGTTTCGATAATGGCAATGTCTGCAATGTGAAGGGAAATTTCACAAACATCATCAAACCCATTACTAGTGCTAGACTCACAACAAAGGATTCATTTCAATTCAAATATGGAACCGTTGAAGTGATAGCCAAAAATCCAACCGGAGATTGGTTATGGCCAGCCATCTGGTTGTTACCATCAAAAGATCGTTATGGTTCATGGCCAACGTCTGGTGAAATTGATTTGATGGAATCGAAAGGGAATGCGGGTAGAAATGGAGTTGAATTCGTTGGGTCAACATTGCATTGGGGACCGATACCGAGCTCGTTTTCGGACGATGCTTGGTCAACACAACAATTTTTTAAGATTAATCCCAGAGGATATAACAATGGATTCCATAAATATACTCTGAAATGGTCACCAAGTAAGTAGAGTTAAGTACGAATACGATCTGATAGGTCCCGTATAAATTCCACATTAGCTTCTATCAGTTATATTGTTGATGGCGAGACAATTGGAACGGTTCATCCCGATATTGGTGGTTTCTTCAAATTAGGCAAATTTCACGGTCCAAATCCATGGAGATTCGGAAATGCTATGGCACCATTTGATCAGGAAGTATCAAAAATATCTCATACAGATCTGTTTCAAATATTCTAAATTCGAACATAATTTTAGTTTTACTTAATACTTAGCTTAGCTGTTGGTGGTGGAAGTGGCTTTTTTGCCGACACTCCCGAAAAACCATGGCAAAATAATTCTACTAGAGCTGTTAATGATTTTTGGGATTATCGATATAAATGGCTACCGACTTGGCATTTAAAGGAAGACAATGGTTATAGTGCCTCGTTTATTGTTGAATCTGTGAAAATTTGGGCATTGTAAAAAAATTTAATTTAAATAAATTTCGAACATTTTGAATTTCATTTTGTATTTGTAATCCCGAACATCGGAAGAACTGGTTTAAAGAATTTTTTATTTGCGTGGAGGAGTGATTCCATAAAAATAGAAGTAAGAAAGCGGTACAATAGATTTAAATACAGGTCGCTGTGCCTCGATCATCCCCAAACAACAAAATACCTTTGTATGGGTAGTAAGCGTCCTCCCCATGATCGGCCCCCTTCTGCTAGCTACGTCCATATAGTAAAAATATTCCCAATTCGTTATAACGAAAATCGTGACTTTGTTAGAAATTAAAATTGAAATTTTACTGCCAAAATAATGGTGAAGTAAAGTCCGCCATTTTCTTAAAAACGTTCGATTTGAGTTAACGTAAAATGTTCCAGATCATTCTAAGTATTCTAATAGCCATTGGTATAAATAACAAAATCGTTTATGTTGAAGCTGAATGCAAACCAACTGTAACTACCGTAAGTGGTTCATATGCTCCCAGTGGTGAACTTTGTTCGGGTCAACTGATTTTCTTGGAAGAATTTGATAACTTCAATCTCAACGTATGGACACATGAACTGCTCTACGAAGGATTTGTACAATTAAAATTTCCATTTAAAAATAATTTCATTGAATTACAATCTGACAGAATGGTGAATTTCAATGGTACGGCAATAGTCGCGAAAACTCTTTTACCGATTGTGGTCAACTTCATATCCGTCCAACTCTAACCGCTGATTTGTCGGATGCAGATTTTCTTACATCTGGAACGCTTATTCTCGATACGTAAATAAAATCACTCACACATTTTCGGCCAAGTTTCGGCTAATTTTTTTTTTTAGATGTTATGACGATGGGAAGATTTGTGAAGTAGTGGGTAATACCAGAAATATCATCAAACCAATTCGAAGTGCCCGAATAATAACGAAAGATTCATTTCAATTTAAATATGGAACTGTTGAAGTAATTGCAAAACTTCCGACAGGAGATTGGCTATGGCCTGCCATTTGGTTGTTACCATCCACAAATCACTATGGTCCATGGCCGGTATCTGGAGAAATTGACATGATGGAATCCAAAGGTAATTTAGGCGAAGATGGTGCTGAGACGGTAGATTCATCGGTACATTGGGGACCGAGTGATGAATCTCATTGGGAAGACAGTTGGTGGCGCAGTCACATCTCTACGACTAATTCCAGTGGATATAATAATGAATTCCATACATATACTGTTGAATGGACATCAAGTGAGTATTTTTTTTTCTTTTCTTTATAAATAGTTCCGAAAGCGGATTTGTACGTCGTCTTGAAATTGTATGTAATATCGACCCGCCTTAATGTTCCAGTGAGACAAAAATTTTTTTTTTAAATTTGGACAGTTTTGTTTAATCTCCAGTAAGATTATATCAGTTTTAGTATTGACGGACAAACAGTTGGGTCAATAAAACCAGGCATCAATGGTTTCTTTGGATTAGGTGAATTCGAGGGAACAAACCCCTGGATAAATGGTAACGAAATGGCACCATTTGATCAAGAAGTAAGTGGGATGTAAAAACTGAGAATATTAATTGCCAATTAGAATTTTATTTTAGTTTTACATATTGCTTAATTTGGCTGTAGGCGGCACAATTGGCTTCTTTCAAAATAGTCCCAAAAAACCATGGCACGATGGATCGCCAACTGCGATCGCAGATTTTTGGAATAAAAAATCGGAATGGCTACCCGGATGGCAGTTAAATGCCGATAATGGTTATAGTGCCTCACTTATTGTTGAATCTGTTAAAGTTTGGGCATTGTAATAGAAAATAAAATTTTTGGAAGCAATTAATCTCTTTAAAGGTTATGAGAGGGGGGGAAATTCAAAATACAATTAAACTGATGAAATGAAAATGTCAAGGCAGTCGTGGTTAATACTGTTGTCAATTTACCGTCATGTCTTCATTTTACTGTCTGATGTGGGGGGAGTTTTTTTTTTGGTTTAACAATAGTAGCTTCAATATTAAAAAAAAAATTTTAAATCAAATAAAAAATTCAAAATAAATCTACGTCGCCACTGAACGATGGCTGTCATATAAAATTACAGAGAAATTACTAAAAAAAACAATACTACAGAGGTCAGTACTAATCTCTCTATCGTTCTATAGATAATTAATGCAATGACCCAATGACTACTACAATTACCCTATCAATTTCCATAGCTGTGTGTACCGAAATCAATGTCCATTGTTCCTAGAACAGTTAGAATTTAATCAAGAGGAGGACAATACTAATTCAATTAGTTAATTGGCAAAATTAAATTGTACAAAGAGCAACTTTTTTCAAAAAAAAAAAAAATCATGGCCAAAAGTGTAAGTAATACGAAAAATCTAATACGAAAATTTATTTCCGAACATTATGGAAATAATTTTGATGCTAGCATCGAGGTATTTATCATCCGTGTGAATAAAAATTAAAAAAAAAGAAAATCTTTTTGATATTCTCTTCCATTTATTTTCTATAGGCAATGAAATTGGACACTATTGAATTAACGGTGCTGCTAAAAATGGCTGGTTTTCGTTTGGAATCTTGTGATTTTGAAAAGTTTCTTCCAAATCATCAGCAGGGTCTTCAAGTGACAATAAAATGCAATGATTCTGGATTAACATCCAAATTATCATCCAGTTCGGCGGCGTGTACGTGTCCAAAGGGGAAAATGTCAAATAATAATTCATTTTGGGAAGTTCAGGGAACAGCACCAAATACAACACCGAATGTGAAGGTAGTTTTCTTAAATTTATTGTTATTTTTCTTTTTGAGAATATTTGACCGTACAGGTAAACGTGACGGACACATCGTCGAATCTTTTACCGGTTGTCGCTGGGGAAAATGCTGAGATAATTAAATTGTTGCTGCAAAATTTACTGAAAGAACTGCAATTATCCTTTGCCGAGCAAACCACAACTGAACCACTGAAGAATCACTTGAAGCAGTAATTTTTTTTTTTATATATTTTCTCATTGTTCTAACTGTGTGTAAGTTTACCAAAATATATTTATTTTCCAGCATTGAATCTAAATTAAACATCAAATCTGAGAATAACTGTGGATCAAGTGGAGAGCCGGCAACTATTGGATCGCCAATGTGTAATGCAACGGGGTGTCAGGCAGATTTTGTGACGCCACTTAGTTCAATTAATGTAACACCAACAGCATCGGATGTAAGTGTTCTATGGAGATTCTTAAAATTGCCATGATCCCACCCCTGCTTTGAATGAAAATTCGGATAAACTAATGATTTAAGCTAGCCGGAATACTGACGCAGTCCATAAGATTTTATATAATTTTTTGGATGAAATCCCCCCAATCAAAATTATTGAGAGGGGCGGGGGTCGTCTAGCTATTCCACAAAAAGTCAGAATTTTTAGATTTTAAATTGTAAAATTTAATTTTATAGCAATTTGTCGGACCAAATGTTGGTGTACCGAAAATTCTGCTCACCACACCCGAAATACCGAACGACGTCGGAGACAATAATAAAGAGAGAACGATCGAAGATGTTAATACAAATACATTTACGAGTCCTACCAGTGATATATTTACAAGTCCAAATTTCAGCCAAAATCACACAAACGAAATTATGATAGAGAACAAAATGAATTTAATTGAAGTAAGTAATAAACAGGAGGAGGACCTAACTTTTAAAAAATTTAATTAATTTTCTCGATTTCATTTCATATAGAGCATAGTGGATGCCCAACAAAAACTAAATCATGCCCTGAGCCTGCTACAAATGAATGTCACACAAAATATTACCAACTGTTCAACGCCAGCAATTAAATTGAATACTCAAAATGATTGTGGCCGAATGCTTAATTCAATGGAGATCAATAGACGACATAGTCTGTCGGTTCTTCCACAAAATTCTACCAAAATTTCTGCACGAAAATCATTAACAAATCGTGCTTGTAATTGAATACTTAATTTAAATACGAATTTTTTTGGGATTTAACCAGTTTTTGTTTTTGTTTAGCTTTACTACCAGCAATACCGCCACCAAAGAGAACAACCAAACCGAATTTACCACCGAAAAATAGTGCCATTATATTATCTAGAGGAATTCCAAGACCGGCAGTCAAAACCCGATCTACCGGTGATCTGCCAAAGATTCCAATCAAATCGGATACGCCCAGACCGGATATCATAACGAAAGGAATTACGAAAGTTGTTGTGAAACGAGCAATTCCATCTGTGGGAATAAGTAACATTGCCAGAACAAATTTAACGCGAGCTACATCGAAAAGTTTACCAAAATTGTCCGCAGTTGAGAAAAAATGATAATTTTTGTTGTTGTTGGTGGTAGGGGATTGTCAATTAGCTGGTCTTTATACGAGTGAGGAGAATGATTCTTAATATTTAATGTACAAACGTAGCTTTTAATAAGCGAAAATTATTTTTTTTTAAATAAAATTTTTAGTTGAATTTTTGATTTTTTTTCTTCTTCATACTATTGAAAACCAAAAAAAAAATCTTTAGCTTTGCAAATGTTGCGTGAGTAAATAAATAAAATAAAAATAAAAAATTACCTGATCAAAATTCATTTATTCTTCTTCTTTTTGGTTTTCTTGATTTTATTTGGATTTCCTTGAACTTTGTTCACTCGAAGTGTTATGTAATTGAATAAATTCTCACTGGCCGAAACATTTTCCCTCACCACCTCTTTGATTGCACTTTTATTTTTGTTTTTTTTTTTCTTTTTCTTGATCGTTTTCTGCTCCATTGTAATCTGTTTTGGAATAATTAAATTTTCAAATTTCGAACATGCATTTTCAATTGGTTTCGTTAACATTTTTCCATCATCATCACCACCACCGACCATTGAACCTAACTCGATCGGAAGGAGCGTTATTGGTCGCTCTTCTTCTTTAATGATTTGTGGTGCCGGTTTGATTGGTTTATATTTGGTCATTTGTGAAACTGGACACGAATCAGTAAACGATATGAAATCGGACCATTGATTTTGATTTTTCATTGATTTTGGACGAGCATTTTTCGGTATGAATGCTCTGTCATCGGTTGTACATTTATTGATGTAGAGTTTACTAAAATCGATTTTTTGCTTTACATTTTCAATCATTTTATGGTCGTCCAACACATTTTCCAATTCTATTTTATTATCGAATTTGTCTGGCGTCTGGTTAAAATGGTGTTTAAGAGCAACAGGTAATGGAAATCGATTACACATTTTCTCAATTTGTTCCAGTAAATTTCGATGTTTATCCATTTCTGACATGACCATACAAATGCACGGAAAACTAATGATCCCCTCCAATAGTTTATCAAAATTTGGAACACACAATATTTTGATGCTGCTATTATTCGCTAAAGCCAAAAGAATAATTTGATCGACAATAAATTTCGGTTTAATATTTGATGATATTAGGAGTGTCGTCACATTGGTGGTTTTTAATTTTCGCAAAGATGCACTGAGACCATAGGTGATACTGTTCAAGAAAAAAAAAACAATGATGTTACTTGATAATAAACTATAAAAGTTATTTAGGCTACCATGGATTTGTGGAATCACCTGGGATGATGGCAGCAGAACTAAATATAAAAATTATTTGTTATTTAATACAAATAGATATATAATAATACGTTTTTAGGCATTCAGCTAGGAGATTTGCTTCCTTTTCGTTGATTTCAGGCCTAAAATGTAAAAATATTGTTAATTTTATGAAAACATAACCAACAAATTTTTGAATTTCACCAATATCGCGGGAATGGCTGAGCCAACACATTTTTTAATGATACTTTTGGTTTCTTTTTAGCAGAGAGTGTATTTTTCAGTTGGTTTTTAGTTAATTTCACTTTATTCATTATTAATTAATTAAAAAAAATCACTTTCATATCACTACTGCACTACTTTATAAATAATAAGCGCCATATCATTTCAACGACAATTTACGACAGTGTGTACGTTTATCGTCAATATTCAATAGAACTTACACAGATAGAACCAACCTCTCTCTTGATCATAGAAATGTCTGCAGACATTTTGTGTTGTCAGTGAACGGTCTTCGCGACATTTAAATGACATTTGTTGGCAACATCGCACTGCACTGAACTTCAATATCTGTAATCGCAATGTCATTTTTTTTCGGGCCGCCGATAAATTAATAGAAAAAAGTCGATTTTTTTTACATTAAAAGTTTGTGCAATTGTAAGTGGATGTATAATTCTATTGAGACAAGAAAATAATTCATCATTTCCGAATAAAACGTTAACCTTTCATCCAGAAGAATATTCCAAAAGAACTGTGGACAAAACTGAGCTAATAGTAGAAGGTCACAGGAAAAGGTTATGTGAAGAAGCCGCGCTAATTTTTAGAAAAGAATTTTTTTTTATTTCGAATTATTTAATTAAAAAGTGTTACCATCTAATTTTGGAAATAAATAACAAAAATGTTCAAGGAATCAAATAAAATTGTGATTAGTACAGGAAACATTCTGAATGTAAACAAAAAGGCTGGACAAAAAACATCGGAGGAGGTAAATATTTTTTTTTCTCATTGGTACAATTAAACAAAAAACGATATTTTCCATTGTAGTTCAGGATTTTTCTAGAAGAGTAACCCCAAAAACTGATAACTGATTTGTTTTTTGATATAGAATTTGAGTTATTGGAATTTTTGATTTAACTACATATATAAAAATAAAAAAATTCTCTTTGCAAGTAATCAACACTCAACGAAAGATCAAGGGCAAATAAATAGTGACGTCATAGACATATTTTAATTAAATTACATTTTATTGCGCAATTCATTAAATAAGAGTCAATAGGCCATGCCACACGCTGTTGTCATTGGGCGCCCAAAACAGGTTATATAGGCAAAACGTACGTAAGGTAAAGGGTA
>JANSTT010022703.1:0-99711 GCA_026745375.1 Platyura marginata | reverse complement strand
TACCCTTTACCTTACGTACGTTTTGCCTATATA
This sequence comes from Platyura marginata, assembly GCA_026745375.1. Taxonomy (NCBI): domain Eukaryota; kingdom Metazoa; phylum Arthropoda; class Insecta; order Diptera; family Keroplatidae; genus Platyura; species Platyura marginata. Next base: position 99,678 of record JANSTT010022703.1, on the reverse strand, counting down.
ACCTGTTTTGGGCGCCCAATGACAACAGCGTGTGGCATGGCCTAATGCATAGCCAGAGTAATTTAACTGTACTTACTATTATTTCATCAGTAAATAGTCCGAATAGTGCCGTAAGATATAGTATTATTTTAAAAGAAATTTATTTCTCTATTGTTTGAACAGCGGCTCCTTCCTAACCAATAAATTAATTGCTCAATGCTAAATTTAATTTTATGCAGACATGCAGACCTAATTTGTGTGTGTAGATGTAGACACTGAAATGACTTCACCCACCTAAACCCCAGGTGGATAAAAGTACAATAGAAAAACAATAGTTTTATCATTGTTTCCAACTAAAACTAAAATTTAAAAAAAACTAGTGTGGGAATTATAATTAAATTAACACGGACACTGTCAAAATTAACTCACAAAAATCGGTCGGTTTGACCTCTAGAACAGTTTATTGGCGTCTTTCTTAGTCATTGGGTGTATTTGGGGAGAAATATAAAATTGCGCATTTTTGTTTGTATTTTATATGGAATCGAGTATTTTCAAATGCCCAGAAGGATACGCCTGTGTTCAAATATCAAATTATTTTTAGATGGCACAACGTAGGTCGTAGGCGTATCAAAACATTTCATCTTTGCCATTCACTTTATATACCAAAAAAAAAAAAAGAAAAAAAAACCACACACAATATTGACCATTTTCAATAGAGACATTATTTATCATATTATAAAACGCTTGTTAACTCATTATCAGTATTATTAAGCATCAATAATACTAAATAAACAATTTTTATTGGCATTTAATTTAAAAAATAAACAAAACCATGATGCCTCTCTAATTGGCTAAAAAATATTTAAATATTTCATTATACCTACAGAAATATTGTGCAGCTAAGTTTTTATATATTACCAATAATATTTTATTGTTCAATTTATCACAATTTTCAATACGGCGACGCTCTTGCTATACATTTTCTTTTTTTCAATTAATATTTTCTTCCAATTTTTGACACACACAAAACAAAAAACTTCAAACGGCAGACATTTGCATTGTTTGAAATAATTAGACCAACGAACTTAAATTATTGTGGATAATGTAATGTTCAATGGAAAGGTGATTTTCCATTTGTGGATTATTCTAAATACCTAAAGATGGTAATATATAATTTACCGAAACGTCGAAAAATAAATTAAATAATGAATTAATATTTCATTGTTTTAATTAATAAACACCGACACTGACCAAAAAGCCGACTAAACCATTTTTATTAATTTTTTGTCACATCAAACAAATTTAATGACAGCCAAAATGTTTGCAACTATTTTTAAGTCCATAAAAATTTTACTATTTTTGGACCTTGTACTGATCGGAGAAGTATTTTTTAATGTTTATTGTGGAAATGAAAGATGGACACTGATATCCAAATGCTGATGCCGTAGTCATTAATGGAAATACAGTTTTATTGCTAGAAGTATACTTGATCACTCTATGAACACTTACAGTCAATAAAAAAGACTGCTAGAATTTAAGAAAATCTAGACAAAGAAACTAGTGCCATTGTTGTGTAGTAGTGAAAATGGGCATTAGGGTTTTTTGGAATTGAAAAATATAAATTGCGGGCCAAATTCAAATAGGAGGCAAACCTTTTTTTATTTTGTTAACGGGGTTTGTCAATGTGAAAAAAATATGGCCGATGGTTTGATATCGTCAAACATCGAAGGAAGTTAAAATATTTAAACAAAAAAATCAGTTTATTGAAGTAATATTATGTTTAAAACTTATTTAAAATCATACGGCATCGATTGTAGATCATTTTTAAAGTAAAATTTTATTGAAAGTAATATGTCATCGTTGCATTTTGTCGTTCATCCACTACCTGGAACCGAGGATCAATTGAACGATAGGTAAGATTTTATTCGTAGTTTTACGTTTTAGTAATGTAGAAATTGTAATATGGTGGAATCTTTTGTCGCTCCCATATTGATTTTATGATGAAAAAAAATTTATGATTTTTCGTTTTTTTTGGCTATTTGGCTTATTAAAAGTTTCTACGTAGCAAAGTGATTGTATAAATTATTTATAATACGATCGTCCACGTTTTTTTTTTGGATAGATGAAAGGAATTTTTTTTTTTTGGATTAAACGTTTATTGGAATGCATAGAAGAAGATCATAGACATTGAGCGTATTATGAAACAAGCCATTTCATAATATCATTATCCGAAATTTTCCTTTATTTTTGCCATGTATACAAGCCAAACCAAAAACTTCGAATTCTTCTAGAATATTTTTGATATTTTTCATTAGTTTTGTCGTTTTTACAAATCTATTCCATTTATTAAATGATTCATAAGAGTACGTGCTGTTGTATCTTCAATCGATTTATTTGTGAAGGATTGATTCCAATTTTTCAATTCCTAAGCATTTCTTAAAAGATTTCAATTAATTCCAAATCCACACTGAAAATTACCAAACATTTCTCTTTATTGGTGTTTTCTATTGGTACTGCATACAACCAATTAAAGGAAATGTGTGAATTTGATGTTAGGTACGTTTTTTAATGTATCTAACCGACATTACATGTTATGAACGGCTTTAGATAACGCAGTAGTTATTTATTTATGGAAAACTTTCTGAAATCAAAACTAATATTTGAAGAAAAGAAAAATATTGATATTTGGAAGCCCATTACGGTTTAACGCGGCAAAGCATTTTTCCAAATGTAAATGTCAGAATCATAAATGTGAGGCTAATTTACAAGTTAAATCCTGTATTTGTAAAATGGACAAAATCATCTCAACTTCTATACCTTTTTTTTATATATATATATTTTCTCTTCACGCTCCTACAGTCCGTCGTAAACCTTGGTGTTATCCAATTTATGCTTCTAGTTGATTCATCTTAGGACTTCTCCCCTCCAGTTGGATATTTGTACGGTTTTTGCATCTCTGCATACATTGTAAAGCCATCCTGAGAAAGTCTTCCTTCAGGGTTGCTATGCATAACTCTTTTCGGTGTTCTGTTGTCATTCATCGGGGTTACATGACCTGACCACCGTAGTTGACCAATTTTTATATACTTGACTATGTCCGCCTCCTTGTACATATATAAAAGGTGTGTGTTCCATTACTGAATGATAAACGACAAAATTATTTTGATCGTCCTCAATAGGGTTTTATTAAAAATGGATCAAATCCGACATTTTTTTAATTTTGCCGATCGGTGTTTAGAGATGTTAGCTATCGTATTCTATTGTTGATTGTAATGACCTCTAATGAATCTGGGACCCACATAATATCCACTTTATAGAAAATATTGACTTGCATCCCATAGCAATGATAATGATGGTAATAATACATCTTTTAATTCCTTACCTTGTCACAAATTGACAAATGAATTGCATGTCTGCTCTTAAATATTGCTAAATATGCACTCTTCCTGGTTCTTCTTCAAATCATTGTTTGTTGTTAAATATTCGCTGGCAAATCATTCTCATATATTAGTTATGTGCTCCTTCCTTCCTTCTATCCGTGTAATTGTACGTAATGTACACACTTTCTTCAACATTTTCTTCACAATTCATCAAACTAAGGGGACCTTTGGACTTATTTACGAACTAATTTATCGATTTTTATAAAACTTTTAATTGTTTTGCTGCAGAATTCGTGAGGTGGCTGATAAAATCAACAAATATGGCTCACAAACACCACAAATCTTACAATCGCTTAAAGCAGCTGTCAAACAAATCGTTATTGGACCAGCCCATTTGGGACTTCTGTTAGAAGATGGCCGGGCACTTCGTGTGGCTTTTTCTGTTATTCCAGAACGTTTAGATTTAAGTAAACAGGAACCAACCAAGACGTAAGTTTAATTTTTTTTATAGGGATGTTGTTTGTGTTATCTGACGTGAAATCTTTGTTTTATTCCAATATTAGTAATGGAGGTGGCGGCGGCGGAGGAGGAGGAGGTGGGGGAGGCGGTGGCGGCGGAGGTGGTGGTGGAGGAGGTGCAGGCGGAGGAGGTGGTGCATCATCAAATAATAATACATCGGCTGGTTCAAAAAATACACCGGGAACATCAAGACAATTGGCAAGATCACGGGCCCGTATAATGCGTGCTAGTGCATCCGTTCGCAATAGTAGCGGAACACAGGGATCCAGCTCTAGAAGTACTGGCGTTATAATTGGAAGTAGCTCAACTGGTCGATCGTTAGTAACGGTACCAGCTCCATTTGTACCCGAGGATCTTGTCTCACAGGCACAAGTTGTTTTGCAAGGAAAAAGTCGCAACGTCATCATACGTGAACTGCAGGTATGGCGTAATTTTTTTTTTTAATTTTCCTCTTCTCTTCGATTTCACTTAAACAACAAATAAAACCAACCAAATTTTTAGCGAACAAATTTAGATGTAAATCTTGCTGTTAACAATCTATTGTCACGTGATGACGAAGAGGGTGAAGACACTGAAGAGGGAAGTGATAACTATGTGCCAGAAGATTTAATTTCACTGTTGGATAATGGTTTTCATGCTGACAATAGTGTGATCATTGATGCTGACTCAATGTTTTCGGAAGAGATGTTTGGCTACTCGAGCATACGCAAGTAAGTTTTGACGATCAAAAAAATAAACGGAAAGGATGCTCGAGGTGTTTTTGGTTTTTTCTTTTTTTTTTGTTAAATAATTTTTTGCCAAAATATTTTATGAATGATTTTTTATGTCTGTCTCTTTTTGTTTTTAGACAGAGTTAGAGAAACTTTTTTTTCGTTTGCATTTTTGAATATTTTTTTTTTTTTTTTTGAAAATGCGATCTCGACAACACAATATTGGAGTTTTTTTTTTAATATTCAACGTAAAGTAAAATTAAAAATTGCTTGGGAAGGGGGGGCCAATTGTTTTTGTATTTCAGACACTCATAAAAACGAATGAAATGGGAACTGGTTTTGGGGTCAGATTTGTCTGTTGGGCAAAAAATATAGTAAAAACACGTAACTTAAGCCGAATCAGTTTCATTTCTCCAATTCTATTATGAGAATATTTTGCGACCTGTTTATTAGATAGTCACTCTCTGGCGGTTTTCTATTGAGAAATTTCAGTATCTTGATTCAGGCTAGTTTATTTGCTATTTCATTATATCAACTGCATTGAAATGGCCGGCCGGGTACCCCTGGTGAGCTTGGCAAACAGATTTTTTTTATAGAACAAGAGCTTTTAGAGTCTAATTTAAGCTGCATGTTTGGAGGAGGGAAAATAAGGTTAAAAATCCAGTAACTTCCAGGTCCTGTTCTATAAAGATTGGTGAGAAATAAGATACTTTTGAATTAAGACGTTTTCATATTTTTAACTTTAATGTTCCACATTCGCGCGTACTTACTCCCAATCTGATGTCTGATTGTGTGTGTTGTTCACGTTAATGTAAAGAAAAAAAAAATTTGTCATTTGATTTCGCTTGTGTCTTAACTAACCTAAAACAAATTGTTTCAATTTCTGAAACAAGTTTGTTGTATAGCCGAGTTCGTAGTGAACGTAATCAAACAAGCGGCGGCACAACAAATGAACCGGGACGATCAACTGGCGGTGCATCATCAGCAAGTACATCAAATAATGTTGGCGGTTCGGGTGCATCCGGAGATCGAGATTCGTTTAGTCGTTGGCGTGACAGACAATATTATGGTCCGCGGAGATGGTTTCAGAGTTCTCGCGAAGAATCTGGTTGGGATAAAGAAGCGGCAGGTATGCGTCTATTACTATAAAACATTGAAAGGGCATTTATATTTCTACTTTGATTTGATAGATACGAAAAAGAAAGACGCAACATCAGGACTGCCACTGTGGATATCTGATGATTTAGAAGTTTGGCCAGAACGTGAGACACCGATACGTTTTACCCATATAGCCGCATTGCATTCGGAATTTATTGGAATTTCTACCAAAGGTGAATTGCATCAGTGGCGATGGTCGGACACCGAACCATATAAACATCATGAAAATCCAAATATATTTCATCCAAAGACGCAATTTTTAAATTTGACTTTTGAAAAAATTACCCAAATCTCAGCCACATCCATTCGATGTACGGTTGCAACGGAACAAAATCGTGTTGCAACATGGATGGACGAACTACTTGGTCATGCCGGTGTCAAAATTGAACATTCAGCTACCAGTTTTACGGAGTTTTCCGTTGAGAAAATTGTTTCATTGTACACGTGCACGTTGTATACGGTGGCTAAAACTGACAATGGCGGATTGTATTGGTGGGGTGTTATACCATTTGGTCAACGTAAACGATTATGGGATAAACATAAGGCTAAGGCTAAGAAACCGATTAGGACGAATTTGAATTTGCCGGAAATTATTGTTGGCACACAGGTTTGCATGAAAAATTGTCCAATGTATCAACCGGGTGCGATTGGATTTACTATTTCCAATGGGGTACCAAGAGTTGGTCAATTGCTAAATGCCGCATGGGATTTAACAGATACATGTCGTTTTAAATTGATTACAATTCCACCATTGCCCGGCACTAATACATCATCGAGTAGTTTAACGTCGAACGATTTAAAAGATTTACTCAAATCGTCCAATTCAGCCAGTAACAATTCAAGCATTGTTCTGCCGGGCACATCAACTAAATCAAACGGTGGCAGTAATAAAGAGACGGCTGATCGATTGGATATGCCACCGCCGCCATCGCCTGCATCAAGTACATGCAGTGATACTGGCAGTATAACATCGAATAAGCGACCGAAACGTGCCGCTCCGAAAGAGGATAATGAGGCAAAAAAGGATGATGAAGAATCATGGTTGCTGCGTGATGTTGTGTTTGTTGAAGATGTCCGTTCGGTGCCGATCGGACGAGTGCTAAAAGTGGATGGACAATATGCTGCGGTGAAATTTCCCAGTTCAATTAGTGGCGATTCAAAGGATGAATACGATGCCTGGCAAGATTGTCGTTTGATGAAAAAAGATGATTTGCAGGTCATGAAATCGGCCACAACATCTCGGATACCGGATTGTTTTCAGAAAACGCCACGTCGCATTAATTTAACGCCAAACGAATCGAACGCAACCAGTGAACTGTTGACATTGGCTATCGATTCGAAGGGTATCCATGCGATTATGAAGACCGGACAAAAATTGCATTATTGCCTGTTCAATTTGAGTACTGGTCGTCAGGAACATGATAGCACATTTCCAACTGATACCAATTCATTTTTGGGCATATCACAGAACAACGTATCGCTGACGTGTGCCAATGAAAGTTCCGAAAGTGTTTTACTTTTGCGTGATGGCAACAATTCAATATATCCGCTAGTTAAGGATTGTGTTGATGCAATACGTGATCCACAGTGGTTAGATTTGCAACCGATAAAATGTATTGCAGCCGCATCGCTAACATTAAATTCGGTAGGGGCTAATCTCAAATCTCAAGTAGCCATTTTGGCATTTGTGCCAGAAGTTCAATTTTTGATGCCGCGCATTTTGCGATGTGACTTCAAAGGATTCAAGAATGCCATCGCACAACTCGAAGGTGACGGCAAAAATCAATTAAATTTTGTATTGGCCGAACGATGTGATGGAAATCGAAATATATTTCATGCATGCGTATCGATGTGTTCGCCAACCAGCAACAAAGATTCAGATCAAGAGAATATCGCGACAAATGCTGTCAATAATAGTGGTGCCGGATTGGAATGCATCAATGTCGGTCAGAGCAGTGGAGTACGAGAAAATCGTGTAAGCATTAGAGAAATGATGCGACGTGCAACACAAAATCCAATTCGAGATATGGAAGCGGCACCGGCAAATCCACCACCATCGTCTGTTGATGATTCCGTTTTTATGCCACTCTCTTATTGGCCACCCGAATATGATCCAACGTCGGGCGATGAGGACAGTTTGACGGGACTAAATTCACAGCCGACCAGCAGTAAACTATCCTCAAACATCATGTACGTCTCTGATCCGGCCGAGCGTCGAGAAAACGCAGCATTAATGCTGGGACAAATGTGTAATTGTTCCGCCCTACAGCCACACTTAAAACAACTGCTGAGCACAAAAGATGCCCAAGGTCAGACGCCGTTTATGTTAGCTGTTACGTCGCGTGCCTATCAAGCCGGTAAAATTCTATTCAACACAATCATTCAGGTAGCGAATGGCGATGCTACCGCAAGGGATGCAATGATTTTTCCAACGGGTTCAGCGCCCGATCAATCACCGCTGTATGTACTGTGCTGCAATGATACTTGTTCGTTTACGTGGACCGGTGCCGATCACATCAATCAAGATATATTTGAATGTAAAACATGCGGACTTACCGGATCGTTATGTTGTTGCACTGAATGCGCCAAAGTGTGTCACAAGGGACACGATTGCAAATTGAAGAGAACATCGCCGACCGCCTATTGTGATTGCTGGGAAAAGTGCAAATGCAAAGCATTAATAGCCGGCAATCAAACGAAACGTTTTGAATTGTTGTGCAAATTGGCCAGCGACACCGATTTGGTGACGAAGTTAAATTCACGCGGTGAACCGATTTTACTATTTCTAATACAAACGGTCGGTCGTCAAGTGATCGAACAGCGACAATATCGATCTCGTGTGCGCAGCACAACGGGCAACCGTAAAACACCATCATTGGATGTCGATTCGGATATGCCCGATCATGATTTGGAACCACCCCATTTTGCACGTAAAGCCTTGGTGCGTCTATTGCTCGATTGGCAAGCCGTTAAGGCAATGATAATGACCGGATCCGATCAAAGTAAACCGGCAACGCCATCAAATAAGATTTTTTACAATGAAAACGATGATCAAAATATCTATTTACAAAGTCAAAGTGGCACAACTCTCTTAGATAAATTTACGCATAGTTTATTTGTAAGATGTCACATGAGCAATGATCCATTAGACACACTGCTTCAAACGCTTAGCAAAGAATTACAAAACGATTCCATTCCAGGTCGTATGACTGAAGCCGAAGAGGTAGCCAGACGTTTTGTTCGTTCGGTTGCTAGGGTATTTGTGATTTTTAGTTTAGAACGTTTACCAAATCCCGATAAGCAAGGCAGTTCCACACAACATAAACAAATACAGACGTGCCGACGTGTCTTTCAAACGCTGGTGAAAATCTCCATCGAAGAACTGATTGAAACAGCCGACGCATTAATTGCACCAGTTCGAATGGGTGTCGTCCGTCCAACGGCACCATTTGCAATGTCCTCATCTTCAATTGACGTAAGTGTCATCTCATATCTCGATATATTTGCTTCGAATTTAAAAATAATAATTCTGTTATCTCTTCCAACCAGAGCTCAGATGATCTATTCAGTGTTGAGCCGCTAGCACCATCTGCATCTCGTGCCGGCAATTTAGCGACACGCGTCACTACATCACGTACTAATGGCGATTTGGCATCAAATTTCCTGTCACGATTTGATGTCAACTATCGCATCCGACCATTAAATGACAATGTTGACAATGATCCGGCCATTGATAATGGCCAGGATGACGAAGAAGTATCGGAACAAGATGATTTACCATCGGAACGTGAACGATCTAATCTACGGCCGGCTAGTAATTTAGATGAAGATGTCCAGGATCCATTGCGCAATGAAGATGCTGTACAGGTACAGATATCGAAGATTTGTTGAGGATGTAATGTGAATTTTTCCATTTTTTTCTTTTTTTAGGAGGGCGAATCAAGTGATATAGAATTTTTCCAAGAAGCTGAAACCGAATCCGATTCAGATGATAATCAAAGTACACAAGATGCTCAGAGAAGTGTACAGACTGGTGCTACGGCCGGATCTGATACCGGTAAGTTTTTTTTTTTTGCCTTCTATGCAATAAGAGTGGTGACGGATTAATTCTCTGAATATATATGTTTAGGCGTTGGATCATTACTTATGCTAAATGAAGATGATTCAGATGGTTCAACACAACCGGACGACGATGGATCGGAAGATGGTGAAACGGATGATCATTCACAGGAAGATTATACATTGGGTGATGAATTATTGGAACGGCGAACAACAGCGGCTGGTACACAGCGTAATAATTTGGCACCACAATCAATGCAATGGGCCATACGAAATCGTGAATCGGCTCGTTCGTCTGTACGTTTAACGGGCGGTTCTAGTTTGGTATTTATTGATCCGGCTGCATTGCGTCGTACAACGGCAGCTAGTGCGGCTGTAGCCGCTGCACAAGAACCACACACAATGGCAACCACAGCAAGTAGCTTGGCCAGAGCATTTGGTATTGTTTTGCGACAAGTGTGTCAGTTATTCAATACGATCAGTGAACTTTATTCAAATGGCTTAATACTAAACATAAATATTACATATCATGAAGCAAATCAATTGCATGTAAGGATTTTTAATTGTTTCACAACCCCCCCCCCCAAAGATTGCTTTTTTATATAAAAATAATAAATTTCCCAGATGGCAATGGAACAACGTCTTAAACCGACATGGGATTGGATATTGGCTGTAATGGATGCCACCGAAGCACAATTACGATTCGGTGCATCATTAACACATTCAACAGATCCATCACATCCACTGCATCCATTACATCCATTGAATCCTGCCCAACCATCAGGTAGTAATACAAATAATTCGTTAGGTGGTATCAATGTACTTGGTGGTAGTTTAAAAACAATTTTTTTTTTGCAATATTTGTATTTAACTAACGATCATTATTAATTGTATAGGCTCAACACAACCGCGACGTACAACATTACCGGAAAGTTCACAGGGTACAACAAGTACGGCCAGCACAAGAATTGTTGGTTTCTCATCAAATTCAGATAGTCAACGAAGCTTTGATCGAGACGGTAATTGAAATAATTTCGAATTTATCGATTTACTGACAAGAGAGGAAATTTATTTTATTTATGAATTAAAATTTTGTAATTAGGCATTGCTCAAACGGCTCGCCGTGAATTTTTAACATATGCATTATCTCTAATGCGATCTCACAGTTCGGAGCATCGGGATTCGTTGCCGGTATTGGATGTGACTGCGTTGAGACATATTGCCTATGTATTGGATGGAATTGTGTTCTATATGCGTTCTGGAAAGGAAAATGAAATTGACAAAAATGACATTTGGGCAGATCAGGTAATTTTAAATATTTTTTTTTTGTTTTTTTTTTGCTTCCATACTATTTACATGAAATGTAAAAGGGAAGCTTTGGTTTTTTCGTATTTTCTCCACAAATTGGAAGTTTTGTAATAAAAATTTTAGTCACCGCGGTTCGCTCAAGAATGCGCTGAGAGGGGAGGGGGTAATAGGTAGAAAGGCTAGCAGCGTATGGAAGTAATTTAGTATGGAAGCATTATTAGCTTTTACTTAGCAGCCTTTTGTTTAATTGAATTTGAACTAAACAAATTTTTTTTGGCTTTCGTTTAGGACGAAAATGACAACGACGATACCGAAGATGAACTCCAACTGGATGGTGTTGATTTTTACGATAATCTCGTGTATGGTTTGGGATCAACACAAGGTCGTCGTCAATCATTTTTCCAACGATCCGAATCGACTCTATGTTTGGGTTGTCCACCGCCCGATCCATTTAATACACCAATGTGTGAATCTCTACCGTTAGCCGATCAACCACATTTACTGCAACCAAATGCACGCCGTGAAGATTTATTTGGCATACCAAAACAACCAATAACCATACCATCGAATGGCACAGAGCCGCCCGGCGTTAATTCACCATTAGAATTACCGCCAACAATGCTCGGTCTATCGCCCCATAAAAATGTGAACATCAGCGAATTTATTAAGGCTAATTTACATGTACAAAATGTATCGAAAGGTGAATTTGAAAATCCATCCACATTTGGTGAACCAATGGCAGAGTCTGGGACAGAGACAACAAAAGACGGTGACAATTTGGAGAAACTAATCAATGCGGATAAAGGCGACACAGATTTGAATACAAAAATGGATGAAGATGAACCAGAACTTAAGCAACCGGTTGCATGTTCGTCAAGGGATACCAAACGAAAAACAATCGATCATTCGGAGAGTTTCGGTAATATATATATGCAACTGAAAAAGAAGAATTACTATGATCAATACGATGAAGATAATAGGAGCTATGAGAAAAGAGATGGTGAGTATTTGTTCCCACTCCTGTTTTTATTTTCATGTGGAATTTATTGATTTGTTATAACAATTTTTGTAGAGGGACCACAAGATCTATCGTGCACAAAAGACGGTTCGGAAAGTATATCCAAAATGGACATTGACAGTGATCATGATGATCTTAGCGATTGTGATTCAGATGAGAAAAGTCAACCACCAATTGAACAACCACCACAGCAGCAACCACAACAGCAACAGCAACCACAACAACAACAACAATCATCAACAACAACAACAAATGTAACTGCAACAGCAACAGCAAAAGATTCTCATACAACATCAATTCGTCCACAGATTATTGTGACACCGCGAAAAGTTGCGGCCGCTATTGAATCTGTTACAGCGGCCGTTTTGGCCAAGAACAAAAAGACCACCCTGTCCGAGTGTGTATCAACCGAAACGCCAATCAATTTGTTGCCAACATCGTTCTCTGTTTTCGATATAAATAATACAAATTTTGGTGCATCAACATCGTCTGGTGGCGGTGACAATTCCAATAATAGTTCTGGTGTAATATCGTCACAAGGGAACAGTTCCAGTTCACCATCGAAAAGTGTTATCGTACGTGCAGGACCATCGGTGAGTTTGTTTAGCAACACAAAAATGTATGTTGGAGACTGAGAATTTTTGGTTTTTGTTGATACAGAATTTACATAAAGTTCATTTGATAAGTTCTCACTAAGAAACCATAAACTAATAGAAGGTACTCTCTGATGATCTCAAACGATAGAGATTTTCTTTGGGAACAGATACGGAGTATACAAAATTTCTCAATTCTCCATGAAAATATGTTTCATTATTTCGGATTATTTAGAAAATTAATCATTTCTCTTTGCGTGTTTCATTAGAGTTGCCCAAATACCGGTGAACTACTTCAGCATCCAGATCCAATGGAAACGCAGGAAATTTGTGCGCACGTCACCATTGAAACGACACCCGATTTACAGTCGAGAGCTCAACAAGATATGGCGCCACGTGGTCAATTTTTCCGTTCTTGTGCATCAGTGTCACAGGCACCAACCTGGGATCTTCTATTGGGCAGATGGAGACTGTCACTCGATTTATTTGGTCGCGTATTTATGGAAGATGTAGGCCTAGAGCCGGGCTCAATAGTATCGGAACTGCGTGGTTTTCCTGTAAAAGAAGCCCGATTCCGACGTCATATGGAAAAACTTCGGAATGCGCAGCAACGGGACTTGACATTGTCGAAAATGGAACGTAATCGAAATAGTTTACTGGTTCAAACGTTCAAAGAGCTGAATACACATTTTGGCAATCAGAATCGTCGAATTCATCCGCCATTAGCATTTAATCGGGTCAAAGTAACATTCAAAGATGAACCGGGTGAAGGTTCGGGTGTGGCACGAAGTTTTTATACATCAATTGCTGAAGCTCTATTGGCCAATGAAAAATTACCAAATTTGGAAGCGGCACAAGTTGGCACCAGCAGCAATAGCAAGTATTCCGTTCCATTTGGTAATATGTTGCGACATCGAGGCGGTGGTGGTACCAGAGATTCATCGTCATCATCATCAAGACGGATATCGAGTAGTAAATCGTTGTGGCGACCCAGTCGCGAACCGAAAAAAGCTCTAAATTATGATGCACGACCATATAGGCCAACGGTGCCACAAGGTAATTTGGCAACTTTCTGCCTTTTGGTATTTTGGGAACAAATTGCTAAATTCGTTTTTTTTCCCTTCCTTCAGACAACTCAAGTGGTAGTTCTTCAAGTGCCAGTAATCCTAATGATCATCTTACTGTACATTTGCAGCAGTTGGGCGAGAGACTCTATCCAAAAGTAGGATTTTTTTTTTGGGTGGGAATGGTGCAGAGAAAATTAATTCTGTTTTTTTTTGTATCTTAGGTATATGCTCTACATCCGGCTAATGCTCCAAAAATTACCGGAATGCTATTAGAATTGCCACCCACGCAATTGCTTATAATTTTAGCCTCCGAAGAGACACTTCGACAGAAATCTGACGAAGCAATGGATTTAATTGTGTATAAACAAAGATCAGATATTGGTAAGATGATTTTTTTTTTTTTTTTGATTATTCCATCTTTGTTAAGAGATGTAGATTTAACGCTATCAGCCATTTTAGATGCCCTAATTGATCATGCATCAAGTGGAAATTCGGCACCATCCAATTTACAATCATCAAAACGTATGAATCCGGTTGTTGTGCTAGAGGAATGCCAATTGGAAGATAATGCTCCATTATTTTATTCACCTGGTAAACGTGGTTTTTACAGTCCTCGACAGGGTTTGGCATCAAACGATCGAATAAATGCATTTAGAAATGTTGGACGGTAAGAATTGGCCCCCACACTATTTCACTATGATTGTACAATTTGGATTTTGATTTTTTTTTTTGTGGATCTTTTAGATTGATTGGTCTTTGTTTGTTGCAAAATGAATTATTCCCATTGTTCCTGCAGAGACACGTTCTGAAATTCATTTTGGGCCGAACAATTCGATTCCATGATTTGGCATTTTTTGATCCAGTTGTTTATGAAAGTTTACGACAATTGGTGACTGAATCGACTAAGAATAGTGGCAACATTTTGTCTAGTTTGGAATTGAATTTTGTGTAAGTGTATTAGCTAAAGATGAGTTAGTGGTTCTGTTCACAGCATTAATGAGTTTCCAATAATATTTTTATTTAATTTTTTTTTTCAGAATAAGTTTGTCAGTTGAAGAAGGTGGTGGTTCCGTTGAACTTATAAGCGGTGGTCGAGAAATTCAAGTTAATGACACAAATCTCTACGATTATGTTCGTCTGTATGCAAATTATCGATTGATCAAAACTCAAGAAAAAGCATTAGAAGTAAGTGAATCAATCCCAAATAAATATTATATTTAATACTCCTCCCTCCTCACGTCTAATTAAGGCTTTACGAGTCGGTGTTTTTGATGTTCTGCCAACTGGATCACTTGATCAATTAACGGCCGAAGATTTACGATTACTATTGAATGGTGTCGGTGATATTCATGTGGGAACACTCATTTCCTATACAACATTTAACGATGAATCCAGTGAAAGTGGCGATAAATTGCTCAAATTCAAACGATGGCTCTGGAGTATTGTTGAGAAAATGAGTAATCTCGAACGACAGGATTTGGTACAGAAAATTTGCCAACAATGAGAAAATAAAAATCTTAATTTCGATTTTTTTTTTTTTAGGTTTATTTCTGGACTGGATCACCAGCCCTGCCAGCGTCTGAAGATGGATTTCAACCAATGCCATCGGTTACAATACGACCGGCTGACGATGCACATTTGCCAACAGCAAACACATGCATTTCACGACTATATATTCCACTGTATTCTAGTAAGGCAGTGCTACGGCACAAATTGTTGCTGGCTATTAAAACAAAAAATTTCGGCTTTGTCTAAACACACACACACACACAAACACTCATTCACTCCCATACAAAACACCCCCCCCCCCACACACACACACAGACAATTATTAAACATTTTATTATTTTTTAATTATTATTAATTTATTGAATGGTAAAACTATATTTGGAAGATATGTTTTGCTTGAGAAAAAAAAAATTAAAATTCTTGTTTTGTTATAAAATTTATTAGAAAAAAAAATAAAAAAAAAATTGATGGTGTGGAATTTCAAAACGAAAGAAAATCTCTCCATTTATTTCCCTGTAAAATAAAATTTATTTAGAATTTACAATACATTTACGAATTACTATTGATATAAAATTTGCTATTATCGATGTAGTTTATTGCTTAAAATAAACCATTTGACTATTCAGAAGTATTTTTGTTTTGATTAATTAATTGCATTGTCATTGAACAAACTCCACGGGTGCCATTTGCATTTGGTAAAATAAAACTTGCGCAGGAATTTCAAACGTGCACAGAAGTAGCAGCAAGTGCTGCCGAAAGTACTCGGATACAAAGAAAATACTAACTATTTGGGTCTTCGGTACTACTCATACTACACCCCGAACCAAAATACTGGTGACTTTTTTTTTTTTTTGCTTGAACTTTTCAAACGATACCAGCCGCCATTTAACGAAAATACCTACTATTTTTGGCTACAAAAATTCTTACTTTTCCGATTACATTAAACGGCAGCACTGAGTAGCCGCAATTTATATTCTGTCCCAGAAACAACTCATTAAGGGAAAAATACCAATAAATTAAGTTGTCATAGAAGTGATAACGATCGGAGTCGCCATAATGTCACTGAGAAGAAGAGAATAAAATGACATGGGACTAGACAAATTCTACGGTATACACCCAAGGAACGTAACAGCACTTCCAAATTGACACATTCTTATGACATTAAGGTGTTAGCATTAAGAGAGAGTGAGAGAGAATTTAAAATAACGGCAAATAAATTCTGATAATCGTTCTTTGACTAGCTCTCTAAACTCAAGTGATCCCAAAATATTTGTTTGCTTAGGCCGTCTTTTTGGCCTATTAAACCGTCGATGGACATAGGACGTCCACTGTCGAATTCTATCTGACTTAATTCTAATTTGGTCAGTTCTCATCCATAATTACGTTATGATGATGACTTTCGGCCTAGAAAATGTTCAGGATCTGTTTGGAGACATCTATTGCACTTTATTAACCATCTTTGGGCATTATAGTGAATTATTTAGTTCTCGAACAAAAAAACAATTTTTTATAATTTTTCATAAATTTTTTATTAATTAAAAGAAAAACATTTCGTTTACATAAATCAGTGAAACAAAAGAAAATCAAAGAAATTACCTAAAACCATTTCACATTTATGGTGATTGATTAGTATTGGAATTAAAGGAAAGAAAAGGAAATGAAATGAAATGAATAGTTAAAAAAAGAAAAAAAGCCAATTTAGTCCTACACCTATATAAATTATATATAGGCATCGCATAACATTTGTTCCCCAGATAACCTGAAAGGGGAATTAGCAAGTAAACCTCAACATAATAATTAATAAGTAAACTGGAATTTTAAAATTTATTTCAATCCCAATACACACCAATTACCGTTGCCGACAATAAATACGAATTATTCTCATAATTATAGCTAGCCCATTGATCAGCATCAGTATTCCATATAAATCCCATTCGAACCATAGCCGTTTGATCATTTTTCTCCATCATCGTAACCATGGCAATCAAACGAAATCGATCAAATTGACAGACGCGTACTCGTATCGCAATTTCATTCGCTAAATGTTCACAAAACCAAACCGCCTCCGTTGGCGAATACACAAACATTGCACTGCTCTCAATCGATGTGTGAACGGTTGATCGTAAAATGTAATTTAAACGCTCCAAATTCAGCGGACGTTTTGAGTCCAAACGATAGGATGGCTGATGCGTTGGGTGACCGGGAGCTGTTGGTCGTATTAAACGACCATGTATCGAATATCGTAGCAATGTTCGCCGGTCAGATGATCGATGATGTTTTAATTTTTCTTTACTTCTTTTTAGTGATTTTTCGCGTGATGTCGATTGTCGATGTTTGCTTCTGGTTAAGTGGCGATGGTCAGCCATTTTTTTTTTTTTTTTGGATAATTTAACAAAAACAAATTGGATAAATTAGTAAAAAATATATAAAAAAAAACGAAAAGACAATTCTGTTTCAATACGTCTAGTGCAATGTTTACTTCGATGAAAGAAAATCGCCCGATCGTATTTACTTTAAAATTCGAGAACAAAGTTGAAAAATCTAGAATTACTATCTGCTGTATTCCCCCCCCCCCCTTCATGGATTAATATTCGATTGAATTTGAAATAGCTTAGAGATAAATGTCGGCGGCCATTTTGATGATAGCATTCTTTGGGTCTAGATGTCTAGAACGTTTTTAGTATTTAATCAAGTAATCTCTCAGTCATTTAAGATTTTTTTTTTTTTTTTTACACTAGAGCCTTTCACTACCCTCTCCTACACTGATACTCAATACTTTAGTTTAGAATTTAGATCTTAAGCAATAAATTTAAAGAATGTCAAATGCGATGCCCATTTTAGCTGATTGCACATTATGTCGAGTTTACATTTGATTTTAGGATGTTAATCTAGAAAAAAATTTCCTTTCTCAGGACCCTTTCTCAACAAGACATAAATTAAAAGATGTCAGCGTTCAAAGTTCATCAGTCTCATTGATCTTGATTTTATTTTAATAAATCCTACTAAATCTCCGTTTCCCAAATTCGAGAGGAAAAAAACTCGCTGTGAAAAAAAAAAAAAAATTTAAGAGTAAAATCGATTGTAGCGCCATAACGGTTGGGCTTATAATTTTGTCGCCTACTAGGTGAAACGGCCTTGTGTTTTTATCGTCTCCAACTTTGTCCGTTTTACCATTTTTTTCCGTACATCGAATACTTAAATGAAATGACTAAAATACGTAAAAACTACATGAAATTGATTGTGGCGCCACCATGGTGGACTACAGAACTTTTATAATTCATCCCGAGATAACTTCATATTTTTATTGTCTAAAATTTGTGTTATACTCATTTTGTCTCCATTTCAAGTGTATTCCCAAGTTCCATACAGAGTAACATTTGAGATCCCTTTCCTCCCCTACATCGTAGTCGATTTGCCTTCAAAGGAAAACTACACTCTAGGCTAGGAGTACATAACAAACTAGGGCATTTATTGTTTCGACTTAAGAATCGACTATGACTTTGTGTGACTTCAATTCGATGCGGATGTAAAATTGGGAGAATAAAAAAAAATATTATTTTCCGACTACTTATTTGAAACAGCAACAGAAATTAAAACAAACAAAAAAATAATAAAAACTCGACATAGTGCAATATGAAATTGGATATCTATCAAATACAGTTGATCCCAAAATTATTCGTACATTTTTCACTGTAAATTTCCGATGTTCAGCTAAATTTAAAATTCAGCAAAAAAAAAAAAAACGTTTTCGTTATACTAATAGTAAATTTCAAATAGTAAATAGTACAGTAAACAAAATTATAAATAGTAAAATTCTTTTCTTTTATTCAATTGAAAATAAACAAAGCCTTTGTGCCCTCTCTGGCACATATAGTTCATATCTCATATTTCTGGCTTAAATGTTTAAAATAAAAGAAAAAAAAAATTAAGAAAATATGTAAAAAATAAAAAAGAGGGGGGGGGGTGATCATTCACATTATCAATTTTGTTAAATTTGGATCAAAATTTTGGTGGTAAGGATAAAATGGGTACAGCTCTCTCTGTGTTTTAAATAAAAAATAATTTGAAATTTTCTTATTGTAGGTATTTGTATAGTGAAAGAGAAAGACTCTGAAATTAGTTCACTTAAATAGAACATCTCTTTCATTTCTCTTTTCTTTTTGGTATGTGATGTTTTGATTTTTTTTTTTTTGCGCTTACGGCATACGGCCAAAATTTAGGAATTAAAAAAAAAATATATAAAAATTAACAAACTTCTTGAAGTAGAAGAAGAAGAAGAAAGAGATAAAAAGGAATTATGATGACGTTTCTCTTTCGAAATATTTTTTTTTTCTTTGTTCAAACACACATTTTGTTTTTCATAGAACTTGGAATTTCTAGTTGATTTTGATTTGTGCCATTAAAAACCGAATTTCAACATTTTGATTTCTTACAAATTGTGTGTGTGTGTGTGTAGTGAGTGTGTGTATGTGTATGTGTATGTGGTAGTGTGTGTTTGAAACTTTTCGAAAAAAAAAATTACAATTTTTTTTCTTTTTTATTTTCCACCCCTATTGAATTACCGCTTTAATCCACATTTATCGTTTTTTGACCATCCACATTGTCGGGCTGTCCATCCATTCACCAGATTTGGCAGATTTGTTGTTGTTGTTGTTTATTTCAATGTCACATAATGCATTTGCAGTTGTTGATTTCAAAGCGTGTTGTTGATAATTGTTGATTGTTTTTTTTTTTTTTTGTTTGTATTTTTTTTGATTTTTCTATTTAGTTAAAAGCGAATTTATCCTCATCATGAAACCACACGACCTAATAACGTTGTTTTTTATTTTTTTAATTGCTTTTTTTTCATTTTAAACGGCTGCTGTTTGACATCAGTATGGCTGTGAGAATTGATTCATGTGTGGCATAACACCGAAACCGGAACGATCAGCTCCTTGGCTCTGTTGGATAGAAAATTATTTAATTTTTCTTCTACAAGAATATTTTGGATAACCCTAAAGGAATTTCTGATTTCGTATTAGAACGTCAAATAAGCCAGTTCCAGAATGTAAATTTTTTTTAATTTCTCTTACGAGAATATTTTGGATAACCCTAAAAGAATTTCTGATTTCTTATTGGAATGTCAGTAGTGGCCTAATTAAAATTATGTAAGAACGGAAAATCCATACAGTTTTATTTGGGTGGAAACGCCTATTCGAAAATTTTTAGCAAATATCAAATCTAAGCTGGCATTATGGACTTTTGGTTTAGCCAAAAAAAAAACTCTCTGATTCGGAAAGGCTGCCCCGCCCCATCTTTTCCCAGTAGAAAGTAATTAATAACAACAACAATAAATCTAAAGTCACCAAAAGATGGTTCTAAGTTTTGGGACGTCAGCAATCCAGATTTTAATTAAAAACTCACCTGATAATTAGACTCCTGCGACAATATACCATCCATCTGGGATGGATATTCGCCCATATAATCCTGTGACAGATCACCATGTTGTGACAAACTGAATCCCGGTTGACTCATACTTTGTGACATGCCCTGTGTCAGTGGGGCACCTTGACTGGCGCCACGTGAACGTGATTTTGCATTTGGCAATGGTTTTCTGCGTCCTTGTTTAGCTGCCTGAACCGCTTGCTGATGTTGATTATAGAATCGGGGCGGTATATTACTCATGTTCATAAACATGCCCACCGGAACCGGCATATTGTTCATGGTGGCCTGTGCTCGTTCCGGTGATATATAGCTAATTGAATCGTGGGTACGCGCAAACATATCTAATGATGGATTTCGATGATAGCCCATTTGGGCATGATGTGGATGATGCGGCGCATAGCCCATATGCATCGGCTTATCGTAAAAAGAATTGGGGACCATCGCTTCCTTGGCATCGTACATGGCATTTGACATAAAATGTGTGCCCGGATTGAGGGTGTTGACAATTTTTTTCGGTTTAATAAATTGAATCATGGACTCCTTCAAATTGTTCAGTGATCCTTCAACCAATACTTTTCGCTCTTTGTAGAAATTCAGCAAATGATTCCACAGTGGTTGTTTGGCCAATACTTTTGGATTGCCCACAATTATGATGCCAAACTTTGAGCGGGTCAATGCAACATTAAGGCGACGTGGATCATTCAAAAAACCAATTCCTTGATGTTCATTGGATCGAACACACGACATAATTATGATATCCTTTTCGCGTCCTTGAAACGCATCTACACTGGCAATTTCGATGCCCTGATATAATGTCGAATGTAAACTGCCCTGATACTGCATATACTGTACAAGATACGCTCGTTGGCCCTCATATGGTGTGATGATACCAATTTGCGATGGTTCAACCCCGGACTTCAAAAATCTTGTTGTAATCTTCTCGACATTCGATGCTTCCGTTCGATTCAGATATGACGTACCGGAACCAGCAATTTCTTCTTGTCCCTGTGTCACCAAAAAGAACATTGGTCGATCAGCTTCTGGCCAGGGAAAGTCAATTTTAAGACGTCGCTCATCGGCACAGACGCCATTTTGTAAACTGCCTTCGTAGAAGAAATTCGAAGGAAACTGTGACAATTCCGGATGCATACGATATTGAACTTCCAGACGGAACGGACGTATTCCCAGTACAACTAAACGCTCAAATAAACTCTGCGACAAACCAGCTCGGGCGGCTTTCTTGCACATAACAACCGGTCCCAGTTGGCAATGATCACCCACCAATATAAGTTGTTTGGCTCCCAAAACTACCGGCACCATACATTCCGGTTCTGTGGATTGCATACTCTCATCAATCAATATCGACTTAAATTTCGTTCTCGCCAAACGTAAATCTCCAGCTCCAACGCATGTACAGCAAATAACATCAGCCGCTTCGAGCAATTCTCGTTCGGCTGCCTTCTTTAACATCCGGTAACGTTTTTCATCGGCCGAACTAAGCTCTCCGGTTTCATCCTTTAGCTGTTGCAATTTCGTCATTTCTGTATTGCTTGACATATTTTTGATTTGATTGTGTAACGCTAGAAAACTGACCGGCGAATCGATAGCCTCACGGGACTTAGCACAAACGCGTACAACTTTCAAGGTTGTCTGATGGATTTTTTCGGTCAACTGATCTACGGCCGTGTTACTTGGTGCACAAACTAAAACGGGTCCGCCATTTTGACGTACCAACTGATAAACGATAGTGGCAGACGTAACCGTTTTCCCTGTACCTGGCGGACCTTGAATCAAACTTAATGGCCGCTGGATGGCGTGTTTTACAGCATACACTTGTGAACGATTCAGATCTGGCAAATTTGGTGCACTAAAATGTTTTGGTAAATTTGTACATCGAAATGTTAGATCATCGGATCCATCGTGACGTCCATGTCCGAGAAGACGAGAGTAAATATAATTGGAAACCGAATTGTCATCGAGAGCGAATTTGTTGAGCGCCAACTGCATACGATCGAATGATGTACCCTTCCAAATGAAATCAACAGCAAAATTGGACGTACATTCAACTGGTGCCGATTGGCTGTTTTTAAGTTCAAGACCAACATCTTCGCCAAAGTTATCAGGCACTTTAATGACATGGCCATTACCCGACCATGGTTTATGTAATTCACCAACATACCGAAGACGCAATTCGTCACCATGCATCAATTTCATATCGCCGTCGGTTTTAGCCAGCGTAAAATAGGCAATAGTCTTCTTGTTTAGGCCCACATCCCAACGCACTTCAATATTCTCCTGTGTTTGAGACTCTTTCAATCGCTTATCATAGTCGGCCTCCAATTTAACTAAGGGATCAAAAATTTTCTGATACTGAAATCCATCCTCGTAACGTAGCAGAACTTGTGCCGGTTCTGTATCGATGCCGGGCTTTTCTAAATCCTGAAAAGTCGCCTCTATATTGTCCTTCCACAATTCCTCCAGTTTATTGATTTGTATCGGTGAAACTTGACGAGCCCGCAGTTGCTCTTGTTCCGTTGGGACTTTTACCAACCATGACAAAAAACATCGATCCGTTATAAGGGGTTTCCATTGTTCTTGATCCCAATTCATGTCTTTCAGGGAATTCAATGCGGCACATGGTTGTCTGGAAAACAATCAAGTCGCGTTTATTTAACAACAACAAATCAATTGTATTTAGCTTACCTGCACAATAACACCACCACTGAATCGGCTTTGGCCGGAATAAATCCCAAAACAAACACATTACGTACACCACACGAATAACATTCCAGAATTGTCTCGCCCAATGGACCATCACTATGCAGCGTTACCTCACGATGTTTTGCTCTCACCAAATGATTGACAATGTGCGATCCGGATGTACTGCCGCGACCATTACAAAACCATTTTTTACAAATATTACACATGACTACGGTGCTCGGCTCATGTATGCCACAATATTTACACGCATGTCTAGGCAATTCTTGAACGGACATAACGCCATCGTCATCTTCCTCTTCAAATTGTAATTCGGCCATGCCTCTTGTAATTCCCGATACCTTGTGGTTGACATCAAGTGCACTTCCGATGCCATTGATCTGAAATGATTTCATTTTTTTTTTTTTTATGATAATCTCATTGACATTTTTTGTCCGAAAGCGACATCATTAATGGGAATTGCTCAGCTACAGATTCAACTAACTCTGGACGTTAGAACATATATAATATCAAGAGATGGTCTTTTAACAGAACCGGTGGTGATGAAGATTTTTATGATCTCACTAATGATCCTAATAGAGTAGAAATCAAGGTTATAGGGAGTAAAAATCTCTGGACAATTTCAACAAAATCGCTCTTGAAGTTGCACAAAAATAATCATCAATTCAATACAGTTACAAAACTTTTAACTACCCGAAGCTCCTAGAGATCTTAATCACCCACAAATGTTAGAATTTGTAATTCTGCTCTTGGGGGCTTTTTGCTACTTTTACTTTTAGAACTACTAGTTCTAGTTTTTCAGCTTGGTATAGAAATCTTGTATGAATAACCTTCGAATTTGATGGAATTGGAAATATCGGCACCTGGATATGGTATCTATGCAAAGAATTTGTTGTAAGATGTGTAATGTCCATTAAGTCCAATATTTCATAATAAGACAAAATGTGGATTTGGGAATAATCATTCGATTAATAAATAATTGATGGTAATGAAATAAAGTACAAATACAAATAATTGTAAGTATTATGGATAATATGATTTTGTTGGTGGCGTCACTTTGTAAATAAAAAGAAAATTTATGATTTTCAATTGTTAAACATCCAGGCTCCAGCTTGACGATAATGAAGAACATTATATAGTGATTGACCTTGATCTAATACAATCCATTCTATACTATAAAGATAAACGTACAGATAGAACAAAAAAAATTGCACAGAATTTTTTTAATCAATAAAAATTAAGTTAAAATTGTTTATCATGCCATTGTTAGCTTGTTGCAAATTTAAATTTTAAATGTAAATTATAAAAAAAAAAATAATCGAGATACGATTAGGAAAAGAACCACTTTATTTGTGACATAACCTAAAATAAAAGAATACATTTTCCATCAAAACGAGTGATTTGTTCTTTAAGCGTCTGGCACAGCGTCTGTTTTTCATTATTTTTTTAAATTTAAAACAAAACGCATGCACTACGAATGAAAATAACAGCAAAGAACAGTTGTTTTTGAAGGACAACCATTTCTCGTCATCATACATACACTCCACACGTCATAATTATCGTACCAGAGAGAGTGGATTAAAAAAAAAAATTAAAAAAATCTGCAATGATTAGCGCTACAATCATGTAAAATCTCTGACCTGGCTAGAACTGCTTAAATGATCAAATTGCGATGCCTGCGTTTGACTTTGAGATGGTATAGTAAAATCTCGAAAATCAAAATCCGTTCCTTGTGTATCAGCACCAAGTAAATCATGGTCTTCGGTGTCCAAAAATGTAAGGGTCTGCGAACTGGGTCCGTACGTGTCAACACTCATTTTTTCTCAGTAAAAAATAAGCAATTCACTAATGTGCTATTATTCCACAATTTCTTCTTGTATTAGCGTTTCGGTTGAAATCAATTTTTGCAATTTTAATATTAAATGAAATTTTCAATTTGAAATATATATCAAGTATCTGGCGACGACCAATTACTACGCGGAAAAAATTCATTTATCATCGCCATTTTTAACAATGAAAGAAAAGACAAAACGAAACGTGGACAAAACGATTGATTCTCTCTTTCTATTTCACTTGCTGTCAGTCACGTGACCTGAGATTTTTTTGATGGAAAAATTTATAAAACGATTTTTAGACCAGTTTCATTATAATTGTTGACCACTCTATATTAAAAAGATCTTCACGTTCCATAACTAAAATGTTTACAACTTATATAACGAATTTATCGCGTTGTGAAATACTTCTTTTCTTAATAAAAAATGGTTCAAAGTATTTTAAATAAATATATACCTATTTTTAAAATTAGACGGCGATTTATAACGCGATCATTTCGTGGGAACCATGGTTTGGAGCGAGATAAATTTTTTAATGAAAAATTGCTGAAGATTGTTATCTATTTTATACTGTTTGTTGTTGCATTACCGTTATTGCTATTTAATACTTGTTACATTTATATATATTGGGTACCCAAATACTGGACATTACTAGTTTCTAGTTAATTTTGACAAAAATTGCCCTTTAGTATTTGAACAAAAAATTATTTATTTTTTTTTTAATGATTTGATCACTTCTTTCTTATTTAGAATAGAAAATTAATGATGTAATAATTATGTGATGGACTTTTTGTTATTATAACGAACGAGATACCATTCGAAACGATTATTTATTTCTTTTTCTTCTTGCCAGCAAAGTTATCTACAGCAACTGGGGCTGATTGTGTTTTCTGTGACAATCTGTTCACATAGTACAATGCCAATAGAGAAAATAGAAAACTAGAAAAAACATGAAAATTGATTTTTTAAGCTAGTCTCTATAAGGAAAACCTTAAAAGAAAAATAAATACCATGAAGTTGCACAAACACGATGAATCATGCCACAGGCAAACATTGCACCGAAAAGACAAATCAAAATTTCGGGAAACAATTTTGCCTGAAAACTCGGTCCCATTACAATGGTCTCCAGATTTGATATTGCCTTAAAAAAAATTGATTATTTAAACCGTTTTTCGAACATTAAAATTAGCATACTGTTAATGCTAAAACAAATAGCCAGGATCCAATGTATCCACCCACAACAGTGTTAAATTGTGATGAGGCAAACAGAGGCCGATAGATTTGCATTGCCGAAAATAGTAAGACCGAGAAGACGGTAGCTAGAACCATTGAAATTTCTGTGGAAACAGCTGAAAAATGTTGGAAAATTCTTTAGTCCTGCCGGTAGTATGTCTGAGGTTAAAATTTCATTAAAATGTTTGTTGCACTAAAACTTTATATAGGAGTTCTAGAAATATTTATTTTTTCTTACCCATTTTTAGTCTTGATTGGGATGTTTTTTACTTAATAAAACTTTTTTATTTTTAATAGAAATGCCACATTTATGTTTTTTGTCAAAACATAAACACACACACCGCCCGCCCTTGCAAATGTCAAATCGACTTTTCACTGTGAGTATGTTCAATATATAAATATTAAAATGTCTACAATATTATACAGGGCCTTATGAGTCATTTTTACGCTACTTGGCGTCCTCGATTGTGTCTGGTTGTGCAAACACTTTTGCTTCCGTGGTAGTGGTGAATATGTGCAATAACTGTAAAGCACTAAGAATTTCCAACACATCTTTTATTGCGACTGTGTTGCATATCGAATCAAAGATAATATATATAAGCATACAACTCATGTGATAGTATACAAGACTAAAATACACAAACCATTGAATACAAATAAGCACTAAAGTGTAAGTATGTGTAAATTAGTTATAAGAAACTTTGTATCTGTCAAATTTATTTTTTATATTGCAATAAACCTTTTGAAGTTTGAAGTTTGAGTCATTTTAAAGCATTGTAAATTTATAAGATATTTAATTTTCTAGGAAAACAGTTATAATTATAAGCCGATCTTAAATAGCTACATATTAAAATAAAAATTGTGCATTTAAGAATATTGTCACATTTTGTGACAATACAGAATTGAACGAACCCTTAATTCACAAACCAAAACAGCTGGACGGAGCGGGAGCAGACATTGAATAAATTTATATTGTGAATTGTTCATTTTTCATAAGAAATCGATTTCAAAGTGTTCTTCCACAAAAATCGTAAAAAAAACCGAAAAAACTATTAAATTTCTGTTAGTTGTTTGCTCTGAAATATGGGCGACACTTCAGACAATCAGGATGTCTCACTGGAAAGTCAGAATGCGGCAATTGTTGACTTTGGGGCGTTCGCAAATTATTTGCGTAAGGCGGCGACCATCTTGCTCCCTGAAGACGATGTTGTGCATATTGTTTCGCCCGCATTGAATGTTGCTCTTGACGATAAAGCTAATCAAGACTGCATTAAAAAGTTTCTATCCGATCCGCAGGTTCAGTCATTGTATATTCAAAGGAGTTGTACAAAAGGTGTGTGTGGCTAAAATTCCTTTATTGATTATTTTACTGCAGTTGATTACGTCACTGCTCAATAATTTCATGACTCATTCTATACATATATATCCCGTTATATTAATATTTAATCATTTTTAGATGATGAAACAGATCAAACGCCCGAAGGTGAAGAAGAAAAAGCGTCCGTTAGCTACTTCATCAGTAATGACGTTCATTTTACAACGCATCGTATGGCTGCGCTGGCTTGCATTAAACGTGGAGCTGTTATCGAAGCAGACAAATCAATTCATGCTCAATTGAGATTGATCAATTTTTCCGAAGGTTCTCCATACGAAACGTTACATGCATTTATTAGCAAATCGTTGGCACCATATTTCAAAAGTTATGTCAAAGAATCAGGACGCGCCGATAGAGACGGTGACAAAATGGCACCATCCGTTGAGAAGAAATTGGCCGAACTAGAAATGGGACTGTTGCATCTTCAGCAAAATATTGATATTCCGGAGATAACGCTAACGATTAATCCAATAGTAGCGTCGATGATCAAAAGTTGTGCAGATGAAGATCGCAAGGCAAAAGTTGCCGATTTTGGTGACAAAGTAGAGGATTCCAGTTTTTTGAATGCTCTCCAGTACGGAGTAAATCGTTGGATAAAGGAAATTCAAAAGGTAACAAAATTGGACAGAGATCCATCGTCCGGAACAGCTTTGCAAGAAATTTCCTTTTGGCTTAATTTGGAACGGGCTCTGCATCGTATACAAGAAAAACGTGAATCACCCGATGTTGCTCTAACGTTGGACATTCTAAAACATGGAAAACGATTTCATGCAACTGTTTCATTTGATACAGACACCGGACTGAAACAAGCTCTGGCCATGGTTGCTGATTACAATCCGCTAATGAAAGATTTTCCAATTAACGATCTTCTGTCGGCAACGGAACTGGAGAAAATCCGTTCAGCAGTTCAATCCATTTTTACGCATTTACGCAAGGTACGCAGCACCAAATACCCAATTCAACGTGCTTTGCGGCTAATCGAAGCAATCTCTCGAGATTTGAGTCAGCAACTGCTTAAAGTGCTTGGTACTCGTCGCCTCATGCATATTCCATTTGATGAATTCGAACGTGTGATGAATCAATGCTTTGAGGTGTTTAGCTGTTATGATGATGAGTACGATAAGTTGCAGAATTTACTGAGAGATATTGTCAAGAAGAAGCGCGATGAACATCTGAAAATGGTTTGGCGAATATCACCAGCACATAAGAAGCTGCAAACACGCATGGAACATATGAGGAAATTTCGACGTCAACATGAACAGCTACGAACTGTTATACTAAGAGTTTTGCGACCATCAAAGCAGCAAGCAGCCCGTTTGTTTATTTATTTGTTGTTGTTGTTATTTCTATGATCTCTAGAATTACTTTTTTCACTTCAGATGAAGAGACTCCGGTTGAAACAAAACAACCATACAGTTTAGAAGCAGCCGATGCTAATGCTATCGAAGAAGTAAATTTGGCGTATGAGAATGTTAAAGAAGTCGAATGTCTTGATATTACTAAAGAGGGATCCGAAGCATGGGATGCAGCCGTGAAGAGATATGAAGAACGAATTGGTTTGCAGACATTTTCATTAATGAGAATAATAATAATGAAAAAAAAATGTTTTTCCCTGTCTAGATCGAGTTGAAACTCGTATTACGGCTCATCTTCGTGATCAACTGGGAACGGCCAAAAATGCTAACGAAATGTTTAGAATTTTTTCGCGCTTCAATGCATTGTTTGTTCGACCACATATTCGTGGAGCTATTCGAGAATACCAAACTCAACTTATTCAACGTGTCAAGGATGACATTGAAGCATTACATGAGAAATTCAAAGTAAATCTACCATCCAACCGTTCCAATTCAATTTTTTTTTCTATGTTTCCATCATTTTTAGATTCAATACTCTCAAGGTAAAAGTTGTCGCTTGTCTGTTGTTAGAGATTTACCACCAGTGGCCGGTTCAATAATTTGGGCCCGGCAAATTGACAATCAACTGACAATGTATTTGAAACGAGTCGAAGATGTTTTGGGAAAAGGATGGGAATCACATATTGATGGACAGAAATTAAAAGCTGATGGTGATAGTTTTCGTGCAAAATTGTCAACGTCTGAGGTGTTTCAGGATTGGGCAAGAAATGTTCAAGAACGGAATGTCGGAATAACTGGACGAATATTTACCATTGATTCAGCCAGGTAAGTTTTTATTTATTTATTTTATTGGAATTGGAATAGGATATTTTCAAAAATAAGTTCTTCCATATTTGTAGATCACGAACGGGCAGAGGAAATATTCTCAAGTTAAAAGTGAATTTCCTACCCGAAATAATTACGCTATACAAAGAGGTACGAAATTTAAAAAGTTTGGGATACCGAGTGCCCCTTGGTATTGTCAACAAGGCACATCAAGCAAATCAAATCTATCCATTTGCCATATCGCTTATTGAAAGTGTAAGATCGTACGAACGAACACTGGAAAAGGTAAGATTTAATTTATTGACTTATTTTGCATTCTCGTAGCCTATTTACTTTACATAGGTTTCATATACATATATATTCATATTTCAAAATTTTTTCTCTTTCTCACTCTCTCTCTCTCTGTCTGTCTCGTTATTTGGCTTTTAACATGCATATTTAGTTTCAATTATTGTTATGTAATAGAAAAATGCACACATTTTAGCGTCCCTCTTTAAAAAAAAAATAATTAAAAAATAATTAATCAGCAAAAAACGAAAAGAAAAAAAAATAAATTACCAAAAAAAAATGTAAAAATTATTGCCCACCAAATATTTTGTATATTTTTCATGCAGCTATTTAATAGGAGTTTAGCACATAATTCTGTATTCAAGGTAGCTCTTAGTTAACAGTTTATCGCTAAATATCACTGTTTTGATCATTTGATCAGTGATCAAGTTTTCAGTTTGGAATTGGACTAATTTGTTTTGTATTTTTTTTTTCTGTTTTGTTTCTTCCCAAAAATAGATTGAAGATCGTGCCAGTATTGTACCGCTCGTTGCTGGTCTAAGAAAGGATGTACTGTCGCTGGTATCGGAAGGTGTCGGTTTGGTATGGGAGAGCTACAAACTCGATCCATATGTTCAGCGTTTGTCTGAATGTATTGTTTCGTTTCAAGAAAAAGTATTTCCACTTGAGACCTCTTAATATTCTAAGATGTTCTATAGATTTGGCATTTTATTTAGGTTGAAGATTTACTGGTGGTCGAAGAACAACTTGACGTTGATGTACGATCATTGGAAACGTGTCCGTACAGTGCTGCGACATTTGCCGATATTTTATCGAAAATCCAGCATGCGGTTGATGATCTATCACTGAGACAATATTCAAATCTGCACGTATGGGTTGCCCGATTGGACGAAGAAGTTGAAAAGAAATTGGCCGCCCGTCTTCAATTCGGCATTATAGCCTGGACAGATGCATTAAATGGAAATAAGAAAGAAGTTGATCTATCTATGGATACGGATGCACCAAGTGCTCCGACACATAAACCGGGCGGTGATCCGCACATTCAGCATGCTATTCATGAAATTCGCATTACCAATCAGCAAATGTATCTGTTTCCGTCTATTGAGGAGGCTCGCTTTCAGATAACACAGCAATTGTTTGCGTGGCAAGCTATCGTTACGTCTCAAACACGTTTACAGAGTTCACGGTATCAAGTGGGATTGGACAAACCGGTCTCACAGACATATCGCAATTTACTAACAAAAATGCCGGGCAATTCGGAACCGCTGGAGAATGCGTATGAAGCAATTGAGAATAAAATTTCGGAAGTACGCAATTATGTGGATGAGTGGTTGTGCTATCAGAGTTTATGGGATCTGCAAGCGGACACACTGTACGGACGACTTGGTGAAGATATTAATTTATGGATAAAATGTCTGAATGATATAAAGTAAAGCAAATCCGATGGCCATTTTTGTTTTGTTTATTAATTTAATTAAATTGTGTTTTTTCTTTCAACTCAGGAAATCTCGTACCACATTCGATACGTCCGATACACGTCGTGGATACGGACCGATCATCATTGATTATGCTAAAGTTCAGGCTAAAGTAACATTGAAATATGATTCTTGGCACAAGGAGGCTCTAAGTAAATTCGGATCATTGTTGGGCAATGAAATGCAAACATTCCACGGTAAAGTGTCAAAATCACGAAATGATCTTGAATTGCAAAGTATTGGTGAGTGTCTTTGGATTTGGTTATTGTTGTTGTTATTGTTGAGGAATTCTTTCTAAATATATAGAAGCGGCTAGTACATCTGATGCAGTCAGCTTTATCACCTATGTTCAATCACTGAAGAAGGAAATGCTTGTATGGGAGAAACAGGTTGACGTGTATCGTGAGGCTCAACGAATTTTGGAGCGTCAACGTTTCCAATTTCCAAATTCTTGGTTACATGTGGACAATATCGAAGGTGAATGGTCAGCTTTTAATGAAATAATGAAACGGAAAGATTCTGCCATTCAGACACAGGTAGAAAATAAATTTATTTGATCGTCATATTGAAATGCTAATAATTTCGTGTATTTCGAAGGTGGCAAGTCTTCAGACAAAAATCGTAGCCGAAGACAAGGCTGTTGAGAGTCGTACAATTGACTTCTTAAATGATTGGGAAAATAATAAACCAACGGGTGGAAAGATTCGTCCGGATGATGCACTGCAGCAATTGCATCTTTTCGAGAGTAAATTTTCTCGTCTGAAGGAAGAACGGGATAATGTGGCGAAGGCTAAGGAAGCGTTAGAACTGCAAGAGTCGGCCATACCGAATAACAGTTCCGAACGAATGACCGTTGTATTGGAAGAGTTGCAAGATTTGCGTGGCGTTTGGAGTGAATTGGCAAAGATTTGGACACAAATTGATGAGACACGAGAGAAACCATGGTTATCGGTACAGCCAAGAAAATTGCGTCAATCACTCGAAACTATGATGAGTCAGCTGAAGGAATTGCCGGCCCGATTGAGAATGTACGAGAGCTATGAGTATGTCAAAAAATTACTGCAAAGCTACATTAAAGTCAATATGCTGATTGTTGAATTGAAATCGGATGCTTTGAAAGAGCGTCACTGGAAACAATTGACCAGACAGCTGCGCGTTAATTGGATTATATCAGATTTGACATTGGGACAGGTGTGGGATGTGAATTTGTTAAAAAATGAGGCAGTCGTTAAGGACATAATTTTAGTAGCTCAAGGAGAAATGGCCCTGGAAGAATTTTTGAAGCAAGTTCGGGAATCCTGGCAGAACTATGAATTGGATTTGATTAACTATCAGAATAAGTGTCGTATTATCCGTGGATGGGATGATCTATTTAACAAAGTCAAGGAGCATATCAATTCGGTGGCAGCTATGAAACTCTCACCATACTACAAAGTATTCGAAGAGGAAGCACTAACGTGGGAGGAGAAATTAAATCGTATAAATGCTTTGTTTGACGTATGGATTGATGTTCAGAGACGGTGGGTTTATTTGGAAGGAATATTTTCGGGCAGTGCCGATATAAAAACGTTACTTCCCGTTGAAACGTCTCGTTTCCAAAGTATGAGCTCCGAATTTTTGGGATTAATGAAAAAAGTGGCAAAATCACCAAAGGTCATGGATGTCCTTAATATACCGGCTGTCCAACGTTCTCTGGAACGTTTAGCTGATCTTCTTGGTAAGATACAGAAGGCTCTTGGTGAATATCTTGAACGTGAACGGACGTCATTCCCTCGATTCTATTTTGTCGGTGATGAAGATCTATTGGAAATTATTGGCAACAGTAAGAATGTGGCACGTCTTCAGAAACATTTTAAGAAAATGTTTGCCGGCGTTGCTTCGATACTATTGAATGAGGACAACACGATTATCTTGGGCATTGCATCACGTGAAGGTGAAGAGGTGACATTTATTAAGCCAGTGTCGATAATTGATTTTCCAAAAATCAACGAATGGCTGACGTTGGTTGAGAAAGAAATGCGATTCACGTTGGCATCGTATTTGGCTCAGGCCGTTCAGGACATAAAACAATTTAAGGAGGGTGAAATTGACTCGCAAAAATATATGGAGTGGTGTGATAAATATCAAGCGCAAATTGTTGTTTTGGCTGCACAAATTTTATGGTCCGAAGATGTTGAGGCTGCATTGCAGCAGGCATCCGAAAGTCCCAGCCAGAAGAATCCATTAAATCGTGTATTGACAACGGTGGAAACAACATTAACGGTATTGGCGGATTCCGTTCTGCAGGAGCAGCCACCATTGCGACGCCGAAAACTTGAACATTTGGTATGATCATTTTTCATGTTGAATTTGTATCTGTAGGTATCCTGAGGGTTTATTTTTCAGATTAACGAATTTGTCCACAAACGAACTGTGACCAGACGTCTTATAGCGAATGGCGTTACTAATGCCAAATCGTTTGAATGGCTTTGTGAAATGCGGTTCTATTTTGATCCACGACAAACTGAGGTAAGTTTCCCTTATCCCATTGATTCAATAAATCATCGAGAAATTGACAGGTCCTGCAGCAATTAACCATTCACATGGCCAATGCCCGGTTCTTCTATGGATTTGAATATCTTGGCGTTCAAGATCGACTTGTTCAAACGCCATTAACCGATCGATGTTACTTAACTATGACGCAGGCACTTGAGGCTCGTTTGGGCGGTTCACCATTTGGTCCGGCCGGTACCGGCAAAACGGAATCGGTCAAAGCGCTTGGCCATCAACTTGGTCGTTTTGTGTTGGTTTTCAATTGTGACGAAACATTTGACTTTCAAGCGATGGGCCGAATTTTCGTTGGATTATGTCAAGTCGGTGCTTGGGGTTGTTTTGATGAATTCAATCGATTGGAGGAGCGAATGCTGTCCGCTGTTTCGCAACAAATTCAAACAATTCAAGAGGCACTAAAATTACATCAGGAACAAGATGCAAATAAGGTGTCCCAAAGCATTGAAGTGGAATTAGTTGGCAAACAAGTACGTGTCTCAACGGATATGGCCATATTTATAACAATGAATCCAGGCTATGCAGGACGTTCCAATCTACCGGATAATTTAAAGAAACTCTTTAGATCATTGGCAATGACAACACCGGATCGTCAACTAATTGCCGAAGTTATGTTATTCAGTCAGGGATTCCGAACGGCTGAAAAACTTGCCTGCAAAATAGTTCCATTCTTTAAGCTGTGCGGCGAACAACTTTCAAATCAATCCCATTATGATTTTGGATTGCGGGCACTGAAATCAGTGTTGGTATCGGCGGGCAATGTAAAACGAGATCGAATAATGAAGATCAAAGAAAATATGCATCAACGTGGCGAAACAAATATCGATGAAGCGGCCATAGCCGAAAATTTACCCGAGCAGGAAATTCTGATACAGTCAGTTTGTGAGACAATGGTACCAAAATTGGTTGCCGAAGATATTCCATTGTTATTCTCTCTGCTAAGTGATGTTTTTCCCAATGTTGGCTATACACGAGCCGAAATGAAAGGATTAAAAGATGAAATTCGAAAAGTTTGTGCCGAAGAGTATTTGGTATGTGGCGAAGGAGACGAACAAGGCACGCATTGGATGGAAAAGGTAAAGAAGAAAATTTTTCAATACTGAATTTCTATGTAATTATTTGTCTAAGCCAAGAACTAACATTTTCTCCTTTTAACCATACATTTGCTAACCGAATAGGGATTTGGAGAAACTTGGGTATCGAAAGTAAGTAAAAATCTGAATGTCCACTAAATCTCAAGTCTCCATTCATTCTTTTCATATGTTTTGTTTTGTTTTGTTTTTTTTTTTTCGAAACTTCTCAAGTTCAAAATTCAAAATTTTTCATATTTTAGGTACTCCAACTCTATCAAATCTCGAATTTAAATCATGGTCTAATGATGGTCGGTCCATCTGGATCGGGAAAATCAACAGCATGGAAAGTTTTGCTAAAAGCCTTAGAACGATATGAGGGTACTGAGGGTGTGGCTCATGTTATTGATCCAAAAGCAATTTCAAAGGAAGCTCTGTACGGTGTCCTCGATCCGAATACACGCGAATGGACGGATGGTTTATTTACGCACATTTTAAGGTATTTTTTCTCTTTGTTCTCTTTAGCCATTGAGTAATAATTTCACTAACTTCTTCTTGTCCCCTAAAATAGAAAAATTATCGATAACGTTCGTGGTGAAATTAACAAACGCCAATGGATTATCTTTGACGGAGATGTTGATCCCGAATGGGTAGAAAATTTAAATTCAGTTCTTGACGATAATAAATTGTTAACTTTGCCAAATGGTGAACGTTTATCGTTGCCACCGAATGTTCGTGTTATGTTCGAAGTACAAGATTTGAAATTTGCCACATTGGCCACCGTGTCCCGTTGCGGTATGGTTTGGTTCTCTGAAGATGTTCTATCCACCGAAATGATATTCGAAAATTATTTGTCTCGATTGCGAAATATTCCGCTAGAGGATAGTGATGAGGATAATTTT
This sequence comes from Platyura marginata, assembly GCA_026745375.1. NCBI lineage: Eukaryota > Metazoa > Arthropoda > Insecta > Diptera > Keroplatidae > Platyura > Platyura marginata. The sequence continues at coordinate 63,334 of JANSTT010022703.1, read as the reverse complement.
GGTAATGCTACTCAAGACAAAGAAGATGAAGTTTCGCCATGTCTGACGGTAAGAACAGGAACCAGAAACGTTTAATTTCAATTGATAACTAATATGCATTCGTTTTTTAGACACAACGCGAGATTGCAATGCTATTACAAACATACTTCTCTGCCGATGGTCTTGTGGTACGTTGTTTGGAGTATGCAATGTTCCAGGAACATATTATGGACTTTACTCGTCTTCGTGCATTGAGTTCATTGTTCTCAATGCTCAATCAATTTGCCCGAAATGTGCTAATATTTAATCAGCAACATCCTGACTTTCCCGTTTCGCCAGATCAACTCGAACAATATATTCCAAAGACATTAGTGTATTCGCTATTGTGGTCATTTGCCGGTGATGCAAAGCTAAAAGTTCGCAGTGATTTGGGTGATTTTATTCGAACGGTGACCACAATAACATTGCCAAACAATACAATTGCACCGATCATCGATTTTGAGGTGAACATGAATGGTGATTGGGTACCATGGTCAAATAAGGTACCATCAATGGATGTGGAAACACATAAAGTTGCTGCACCGGATGTTGTTGTACCAACGTTGGACACTGTCCGTCATGAATCTTTGCTGTATACATGGTTGGCCGAACACAAACCGTTAGTACTGTGCGGTCCACCTGGATCTGGTAAAACTATGACGCTATTCTCAGCATTACGTGCTCTGCCCGATATGGAAGTTGTCGGTCTGAATTTCTCATCGGCCACAACACCCGAACTTCTACTAAAGACATTCGATCACTACTGTGAATATAGAAAAACTCCAAATGGCGTAGTTTTGGCTCCAGTTCAGATTGGAAAATGGCTGGTTCTGTTTTGTGATGAAATCAATTTACCCGATATGGATGCATACGGAACACAGCGTGTTATATCATTTTTAAGACAACTCGTTGAACATAAAGGTTTCTTCCGTACCAATGATCAAGCATGGGTATCTCTGGAACGTATACAATTTGTTGGAGCCTGTAATCCACCAACGGATCCGGGTCGAAAACCATTGAGTCATCGATTTTTGCGACATGTACCAATCATCTATGTTGACTATCCTGGTGAAACATCATTGAAACAAATTTACGGTACATTCAGTCGTGCCATGTTACGTCTAATGCCACCATTGGCCGGTTACGCCGAACCACTGACAAATGCTATGGTTGAATTTTATCTATCGTCCCAAGATCGTTTTACCCAAGACATGCAACCTCACTATGTTTATTCACCACGTGAAATGACACGTTGGGTGCGTGGCATTTGCGAAGCTATCCGTCCGCTTGACAGCATATCTGTTGAAGGATTGGTTCGACTATGGGCCCATGAAGCTCTGCGACTATTCCAAGATCGTCTTGTTGATGATACTGAACGTCGCTGGACAAATGAGAATATTGATATTGTTGCAATGAAACACTTTCCCGGTGTTGATTGTAACAAAGCGCTTAGTCGACCCATTCTCTACAGCAATTGGTTGTCCAAAGATTATACACCAGTTAATCGTGACGAACTAAGGGAATATGTACGTGCCAGATTGAAGATATTCTATGAGGAGGAATTGGACGTGCCACTTGTATTGTTCGATGAAGTACTTGAGCATGTACTGCGAATTGATCGAATCTTTAGACAGCCACAAGGTCATCTGCTTCTAATTGGTGTTTCTGGTGCTGGCAAGACAACATTGTCTCGTTTTGTTGCTTGGATGAATGGATTGTCAATATTCCAAATAAAGGTAATAATCTCTCATATAAGATCAGTCTAGATCTCTCATATGTTTTTGATAGGTTCACAATAAATATACGAGCGAAGATTTTGATGAAGATTTACGATGTGTACTACGTCGATCTGGTTGCAAAGATGAAAAAATCGCTTTCATATTGGACGAGTCTAATGTTCTCGATTCTGGTTTTCTCGAACGAATGAATACACTGTTGGCTAACGGTGAAGTTCCCGGTCTATTTGAAGGTGACGAATACACAACATTGATGACCCAATGCAAAGAAGGTGCTCAACGCGAGGGTCTTATGCTTGATTCAAGCGATGAACTCTATAAATGGTTTACGCAGCAAGTAATGCGCAATTTACATGTGGTATTCACAATGAATCCATCAACGGATGGATTAAAAGATCGTGCCGCCACATCACCGGCTCTATTCAATCGTTGTGTTCTGAATTGGTTTGGTGATTGGTCCGATTCGGCATTGTTCCAAGTGGGTAAAGAATTTACGATTCGCGTCGATTTGGAAAAACCACAATGGAGACGTCCGGACTTTTTCCCAGCATCGTGTGCATTAGTACCGGCAACGCCATCGCACCGTGAAGCCGTTATCAATGCATGCGTTTATGTTCATCAGACACTTCACAAAGCAAATGCACGGTTAGCTAAACGTGGAGCCAGAACTATGGCTATCACTCCAAGGTAATGAGCGCAACAAACAGTAACAACTGGATAAGTTCTATATTTTCGTATTTAAATTCCACAGACATTATTTGGACTTTATTCATCATTTTGTGAAATTGTACTCGGAGAAACGAAGTGATTTGGAGGAACAGCAACTTCATTTAAATGTTGGCCTCAATAAAATTGCCGAAACGGTTGAACAAGTTGAAGAAATGCAAAAATCACTGGCTGTCAAATCTCAGGAACTTCAAGCGAAAAATGAAGCGGCCAACGCTAAACTGAAGCAAATGTTTAAAGATCAACAGGAGGCAGAAAAGAAGAAAATCCAATCACAAGAGATACAAATTAAATTAGCCGAACAAACGGTGAAAATTGAAGAAAAACGAAAATATGTAATGGCCGATTTGGCATTGGTGGAACCGGCAGTTTTGGATGCACAACAAGGTATGGACCGATTTGGCATGATTATTGATTGCAATTTTAATTTAATTTTTTTTTTTAATTTTATATTTAATCCAATACATTCATATAACATTTGAAATATTCGAAATATTTAGCTGTCAGTGGTATCAAGAAAAAACAATTAGCTGAGGTCAGATCAATGGCAAATCCGCCGGCCGTTGTTAAATTAGCATTAGAGTCCATGTGTTTGCTATTATCGGTTGAGACAACCGATTGGAAAACAATTCGTTCGATATTGAACAAGGACAGTTTTATTCCATCAATTGTCAATTTCGAAACGTTATCTCTCACGTATGATATTTTAGATTTTTTTTTTTTTTTTTTTTAATTATTTGTTATTAAAAGCTGTGCATTAAATACTGACAATGATGCTTGATAATGTCCTAAAAAAAAAAAAACCAAAAAAAAAAAAAATCGATTAATTAACAATTACCTTGTATAGTTTGGCCGTTTTTAACGACTAAATCAAATCATTTTGCATAAATTATATCGCGCCGTTAATAACACATTCATTTTGTAATCTATATATATCTATATGTAATCTATATATATATATATATATATATACATATATATAATATATGTATGTATATAACTAACTACTGTTTTTAACAAACAATTTCTATTTTATGCTAAAATCGTGGGGGATGTAATTAATATCTATAAATTCTTATACTAATTACAATAATTATAGCTACGAAATTTATGTGAAAAAGTGGATGGGGAACTTAAAAGTTCCACTCTATTGATATGATTTATAAATAACAAAATGGCCGAATTTGTTTAAAATCTCAATCATAGTCTTCGCATATTCACTTACTTTATGTCTGGTTGAGTTCACTAATAATTTAGTCCATTTTATTCGAGATTTTTTCTTTTCTTTTTTTTGTGTGTGCACCAACAACAACAATCAGTGGGCCATATAAATAAATTTAAAAAAATGTCACAATAAATTAATGTAATTCCCAGAATTGATTTCCCAGACATTTGAATTTTTTTTCTCTCTCAGACAATGTCCGACATTTTTTTTTTTTTAATTTCTACTTTAAAACACCTTGCTGCCCCATCTATTCTAGCTTTTGCTTGTTTGTGCAATTTTGATGAACTATTTTGCAAACTAGCACACTGGAATCCTGGTCAATAAATAATTTGTATTTGTGTATTTCTTTCCTTAATTATAGAAATATTTATTTTACCGATTAAAAGACGTACGAAAATACACATTGATCACCACCTATATGGATGTATATGTATGTGTGTATATCGCGATAGAAAGTGGTTGCCATTTTGTTCAAATATAAATTGTTAATAAAATTGTAGTAATAGTAGTGTTAGGGTTAGACTGGTCCTTAGTTGTATGGTGAGTTTTTGGAATTGAATCTTTCTGACCAGCCCCCCTTCTCGTTGTTTTGTGATATTTACGATAAAAATAAAGCCTGAAAATGGTGCAATCAATCGCTGCAATCATTTATTAAAAATATAATATTTTTTAGATTTGCTGTTCTATTATGGACCTAAATTTTTCATTTTTTTTTTATTTCACAAAAATAATGGCGGACCCGTATCAAATTTCGACTTTTATAAATAAGGACCAGTCTAGTGTCTAATTTGTCAGACAAAATTCACCTCTACGGGTAGGAAACTAAAATACATGCATGAGAAATAAATTTCTGCTAAAAAATGAATATAAAAAGTCTCTTCTTATTATCCTACCAATCATAAAGTTTTTTCGATCTCATATTCCAAGAGCTGGTTTATTTCATATTCCATAATTTGTGAGAAAAGCAATATATTTCAAAAATGTTGTATATAGGGGGGGATTCTATCACTAATATTTCCTTAAATCTCTGAATCCAAAATGGCAACCCTCTAGTTCAGTGTTTCGCAACCTTTTTTTATCTGTGCCATATTACTTTTTATTGCCCCCATTCCTGTACACTTTTTATTGGGACCCTACTCAAACCACCCTATGTACTTGGTATTTGGTTAGTTAGCTACTGGTGGATGTACATACACGAAGCTATGAATGTATGAGAGGAATTTGTTTATTATTTCGTGTTGAGTGCTTTATTTGTTTAAATGACATAGATTTCCTCTGTTCGATATTAGGGGGAGGGGTACAAGGTGAGAATCACTGTTCTGATTCAATATATTTTTGAGAGTTTTTATCTCCATACCCCAACGAGTAAGAAAATTCCTTTTCTTTGGACTTACTCGTCTATTGACTAAAAAGGAATCATTTCTGGATCCTCTTTTGTTTGTTTTTTTTTAGAGCATCCCTACCCTATCTACCATATACATTTACCTACATGACATTATTATTATGTTTTAAAATAATAATTAGAAAGCTGTGGTTTAATATTTTTTTTTAAAAGCCACCCACACTTATATACAATTCGAAATTGTTTCATTGTAGCTGTAAAATCGATAAAGAAACAGCATCTTGTCGAAGTTCGATCAATGGCTAATCCACCAGCTATTGTAAAACTAGCACTTGAATCAATCTGTTTGCTGCTTGGTGAAAATGCATCGGAATGGAAGTCGATTCGGGCCGTTATTATGCGAGAAAATTTTATAAACTCAATTGTATCAAACTTCAGTACTGAAGATATTAAGTAAGCATGAGTGGCACTACTTTTTTTTTTACAAAAAAAAAAAAAAAACAAAAATTAAAAAAAATTTTAATAATTAAAAAGAAAAACACACATTCAAATATGTTGATTGCATTATTTCGTGTAGTGTTGGGGTGTGATTTTTTTTTCTTTTTTTTTTTTTTTTCATTAATCTTAGATTGTCTATTTTTGTTTGTTGCATTATCTAAGTAAAATTAAAAATAAGTAAGTACGAGTACATGGGTAATTTGATTAATTATAATTAAACGTTGTGTTGGTTGTTTGTCCACTAATTCATTTTACTACACGAGGGTGAGCTTTTGTTGCATGCATTTTTTTGCTTTAAACATTCATTTGGTTGTTTTCCGTTTATATTTTTGATTTTGTTTTTTTTTTCAAATTTTTTATTGGAAGTTTTTTATTTGGTAAAAAAAAGAAACCGGCTTAAGAGTAAGTGACACAGGGATTGTCAAGAAATAATTTGATAATTTGATAATTTTTTATATGTTTGGTGATTATATTGTATGATGATTATGTAGCGTAGTTGGTTAGTGGTTTTTAAAAAAAAAAAGTTTTTTTGTTTTTTTTTTCTTCAAATTTTGAAAATGAGTGGCTAATAGATTCAGTAAAATTCGTCATAATGGTTTTTATAGGGGAACACGAAATCAATGTGCCAAATATTTAGTAGATACTAAATTTTATTAATTTTTTTTTTTGAAAAATTTCAATCTAGCACTTTTGAGTCTATCAGCTCGCCCATCTTACCGAAAATTATTTCGATAAAGTAAAATTATGTATTTAAGTATTAAAAAAGTACTAAATTTTTTTTTACATTCAAATTTTGATTTGGTTTGGGTTCTTAATTGATTTTTCTTTGAGAATGATCTAATTATTTTTATTCATAACTATTGTTACAGACTTTTATAAAATGTTTAGTATTTAAAATTGTAAATTATAATTTGTAATCGAAAAAAAATTTTATAAGCGGCAAAATAGAGATTAAAAAAAAATCTTACCTTTTGCCTGCTGGGCTTGTAGGATCGTCGGGAATTTTTGACATTTGAAGGTTTGTCTATTCAGTCAGTCATGTCATGACTATTCAGCTACTAACAAGGCCATAATTAAGATTTTTTTTTTTTTTTTGGTATCCATTTTGTCGCTTATAACATTTTTGCGATTGGTACGTCAATACTTCGAAACACAATTTATTGGAAGAAAAAAAATTCTTACATCCTTGCTTAGCATCCTATTTTGTGCAGTACTTTGGAACGATACAATTTTTAAAAATTCTTTTCTATAGGGGAATCAGAGTTTGGGATGCAAAAAGTAAAAAAAAATAACTTTAATTTTTTGCTGTCTATAATTTATAGAACCTAACTATCGATCGTGGGTTTTCTATTTTCAAGTTAATTTTCTCTTCAAATTGCTGCATCATGTGATACAATCTATAGGTAGAAGACAGTAGTTTTTTTTTTTTGTAAATTTCAAAAATATTTTTTCAAAAATTTGCCATTTTTATGAATTTTTACTTGATTTTATGGATTATTGAATTTTTTTTAAAAATTCATCCTAATAGGGGAGACCGGGAGATTTTTTTTTATTTGATCTTTTTGAATAAGGGAGCCCCTAAGGATGCAATTTTGCATAAATCCATATTGACCAAATATATTTTAATTCGGCTGAAGACATTTTTTATGGAAAACTCTGTGCTCCGAAGATTTTCAAAAGTTGCAATCTATTTTATCTTTCTTAGAAGTTGTTAATTTATGGTTGAATATTGTTGAGCTTAACGTGATTTTGTTTTAAACTTATTGTACCATAATTACGTAATTTGTTTGCAATGAATACTTCCAATAGAAAATTTTCAAAAAAAAAAAATATTATGTAAAATTTGTGTTTGATTAGTCGTGGAATGGCCGCCTCCATAAACTAACACAAATCGTTTTTTTTTCTTCAAATTTAGTGATGAGGTTCGTGAAAAAATGAAGACCAGATATCTAAGCAATCCAGATTATAACTTTGAGAAAGTTAATCGAGCCAGTATGGCATGTGGTCCAATGGTTAAATGGGCTATTGCTCAGGTATTTGTTTTTGTCTCTGATGGCAATTGTGTGTGTTCAATTTACAGTTTTCCATATCGTCTACAGATTGAATATGCCGACATGTTAAAACGGGTTGAACCATTGCGAGAGGAACTTCAATCATTGGAAGATCAAGCTGCACTAAATATGAAAAATGCTCAAGATACGAAAGATTTAATATCACAATTGGAACAAAGTATTGCTGCCTACAAAGAGGAATACGCTCAGCTTATATCACAGGCGCAAGCTATTAAAACCGATTTGGAAAATGTTCAGGCAAAGGTTGATCGATCAATTGCGCTGTTAAAAAGTTTGAATATCGAACGTGAACGATGGGAATCGACCAGTGAAACATTCCGTTCACAAATGTCAACGATAATTGGCGATGTTTTGCTGTCGGCAGCATTTATTGCGTATGGCGGATATTTCGATCAGCACTATCGAAGTAATTTGTTTGCAACATGGTGTCAGCATTTGCAGGCGGCCAATATACAATATCGATCGGATATTGCACGTACCGAATATCTATCCAATCCAGATGAACGACTTAGATGGCAAGCGAATGCATTGCCAACTGATGACCTATGCACGGAAAATGCTATTATGCTAAAACGATTTAATCGCTATCCATTGATTATTGATCCATCGGGACAGGCAACCGAATTTATAATGAACGAATTTGCTGCCCGAAAAATAACTAAAACCAGTTTCCTTGATGATTCGTTCCGTAAAAATCTCGAATCGGCACTCAGATTTGGTAATCCACTGTTGGTGCAAGATGTCGAAAATTACGATCCGATTTTGAATCCAGTACTAAACAGAGAACTCAGACGTACGGGCGGTCGTGTTTTGATAACACTTGGCGATCAGGACATTGATCTTTCACCATCATTTGTAATTTTCCTATCGACACGTGATCCAACCGTTGAATTTCCACCCGATATTTGTTCTCGGGTGACATTTGTTAACTTTACCGTAACGCGCAGTTCTCTGCAAAGTCAATGTTTGAATCAGGTACTTAAGGCCGAACGTCCCGACATCGATGAGAAACGATCTGATTTGTTGAAACTTCAAGGAGAATTCCATTTGCGTTTGCGTCAGTTGGAAAAAAGTTTATTGCAGGCATTAAATGATGCAAAGGGAAAAATTCTAGACGATGATTCGGTAATTACGACATTGGAAACGCTAAAGAAAGAAGCGGCCGACATTGGACAGAAAGTGGAAGAGACGGACAAAGTTATTGCTGAAATTGAAACTGTTTCCCAACAGTACTTACCGTTATCGCTTGCGTGTAGCAACATCTACTTTACAATGGACAGTTTGAATCAAATTCATTTCCTTTATCAGTACTCGTTGAAAATGTTTTTGGACATTTTCAGTACGGTTCTGTACAATAATCCCAAACTGGACGGCATTTCAGACTATACGGCTCGTTTAAAAATAATCACAAAGGAATTGTTTGCGGTGTGCTATGATCGTGTTGCTCGTGGTATGATACACGCTGATCGATTAACATTTGCCATACTCCTCTGCAAGATTCATTTGAAAGGCACATCCGAAACTAACTTAGATGCTGAATTTAATTTCTTCCTACGCAGCAGAGAAGGACTTATGAATAATCAACTGCATGTTGATGGTTTGTCACTTGAACAAATTGAAAGTGTAAATCGACTAGCTACTCGTCTTCCAATCTTTAAGAAATTAATTGAACGAGTTAAATCTATGCCAGAAATTGGCGCATGGCTACAGCAGGGATCACCGGAACAATGTGTTCCACAATTATGGGATGAATCAAAAGCATTATCGCCAGCTGTTGCAGCTATGCATCAACTACTGCTAATTCAAGCATTCCGACCGGATCGTGTTGTAGCAGCTGGCCAACTGTTGGTTGGCACCGTGTTGGGTGAAGATTTTATGCCATTGGCCGAGAAGGAATTAGATTTCAGTGCATGCGTTGAGAAACAATTAACATCTGGTACACCAGCGTTGCTTTGTTCCGTTCCCGGATTTGATGCGTCCGGTCGTGTTGATGATTTAGCTACTGAATTAAATAAACAAATTTCCAGCATTGCCATTGGTTCCGCTGAAGGATTTAATCAAGCAGATAGAGCTATTAATGCTGCTTGCAAAACGGGTCGTTGGGTTCTACTTAAAAATGTGCATTTGGCTCCACAGTGGTTAATCCAATTGGAAAAGAAATTACACTCCCTGCAGCCACATGCTGGATTTAGGCTTTTCCTTACAATGGAAATAAGTCCTCGAGTTCCGGTTAATCTATTGAGGGCCGGTCGGATATTTGTCTATGAACCGCCACCAGGCATTCGAGCAAATCTACTGAGAACATTCTCAACGGTTCCGATAGCAAGAATGATGAAACCGCCAAGCGAACGAGCTCGATTGTATTTCCTTTTGGCTTGGTTCCATGCCATTGTTCAGGAACGATTACGTTATGTTCCTTTGGGATGGGCTAAAAAATACGAATTTAATGAATCTGATTTGAGGGTTGCTTGTGACACGCTAGATACATGGATTGATACAACGGCAATGGGTCGAACAAATTTGCCACCTGAAAAAGTTCCATGGGACGCTATCGTCACACTACTGTCGCAAAGTATCTATGGTGGCAAAATCGACAATGATTTTGATCAACGACTTTTGGCATCATTTTTGGCCAAATTATTTACGGCTCGTAGTTTCGAAGCCGATTTTGCTTTGGTTGCTAATGTGGATGGTGTAGCTGGTGGTCCAAATGGACAACGACATATTACAATGCCAGATGGTACACGTCGTGATCATTTCCTAAAATGGATTGAAGGTCTGGCCGATCGACAAACACCGTCATGGCTTGGATTGCCAAATAATGCCGAAAAAGTTCTACTAACAACTCACGGTACCGATTTGGTCAGTAAATTACTTAAAATGCAGCAGTTAGAAGATGATGATGAGTTGGCTTACAGTGCTGAGGAGGGATTGGAAACCAGTAAGCCACGTCAAGAGGACGGACGTCCATCGTGGATGAAAACATTGCACAACAGTGCTACCGCTTGGCTTGAACTACTTCCGAAATCATTGCAGACACTTAAGCGTACCGTTGAGAATATTAAAGATCCACTGTATCGTTATTTCGAGCGAGAAGTGGCATCCGGTGCTAAATTACTGTTGACAGTGATTAGTGATCTGCAGGATGTTGTTCTGATTTGTCAGGGCGAAAAGAAACAGACAAATCATCATCGTTCAATGTTGAGTGAATTAGTTCGTGGCATAATACCAGGCGGTTGGAGAAAGTATACGGTTCCGGTTGGATGTACGGTTATTCAATGGATTACCGATTTTAGTAATCGTGTTCAACAATTGCAAAAAGTCTCAAAATTAGTTTCGCAAGCTGGAGCCAAAGAACTTCAGGTATGTATATTTGAATATTTGCTCGTTGGTAAGTGAATGGAAATAATGTTTGGATTGTAGGGATTTCCCGTTTGGCTTGGTGGACTTTTGAATCCTGAAGCATATGTAACAGCTACACGACAATGTGTTGCTCAAGCAAACAGTTGGTCATTGGAAGAGTTAGCATTGGAAGTGACAATTACTGAACAGGGCGGTGATGGAGATCATAAGGATAGCTGTTTTGGCGTTGTCGGATTAAAGTTACAAGGTGCACAGTGCAAAAATAATCAACTATTGCTGACGTCAACTATTATGATGGATCTTCCATTAACATTAATGAAATGGGTCAAGTATGTGATTTATCTAAATGCTAACTTGATGCTGTTATTAATATTTATTTTTTTTTTTGTGCTCTTTGAAGGTTTGAATCTGATCGTCGTCCTGGAAAATTAACGCTTCCAGTTTATTTGAATTCGACACGTGCTGAATTACTTTTCACCGTTGATTTGTCTGTTGCAGCCGGTCAAGATCCTCATAGTTTCTATGAGCGCGGTGTGGCCGTACTAACTTCGACCGCACTGAATTAATATTCTTAATAACATAACTCACAATAATATTTATCTATGCTTAATGTTACTATTTACTCTTTATGTGAATGTGGTGTAGGAACACTTTGAATTATAATAAAACAAATATTTAATTGCTTAATATGTTCTAAGTAAATTTTTACCGCCTTTCCACTAGACCGACTGTTTAGTTGAATTGGGGCGGTCGTGAATGCCGCCTATACAAGATTCTGAGAATACGAAATTAAAAACTAAAGATTTTCATAGTTAGAATTGAAGGCAGTCGTTTGATCGGGGGCATTAGCATGAATAACGAATCGAAATCTAAATCTATGCTAGAAAATTAACCTTCCCCCTGTTTATAGACGATCGTAATTACGAATTTCTATAAATCCAACTAATTTCATGGAGATTTTTCTTCGTGTTCAAATATTTTTATTGGCGCCAACCAGCAACGCATTGACTCTTATTTGAATTGACTGCCATCTGTTATTGTGTGGAAAAAGCAAAATTTCAACTAAAACACTGTTTCTCAATCTATAGTAGTTGTTGGCACAAATCACACTTTCCCATAACAATTTTTTGTTTGTGTCTCCTTTCAATTCTTTTATCGTTCCTGTATCGTACCCTACCTACTTATTAATTGGGTTCATTATTAGACATTGCCAGTTGGCCGCCTGTGTACAAATTTTTCATCGTTCGTCCCAATTTCTTTTAATTTTAATAAATCGTAAAACAACCATAATTATGATTTAGTAAAGTTGTAACTATACAAAAATGTCGCGATACCAACGCGATAATTTGATAGAAACACTAATTAGATAGCAAATTGAGAATCACTGAACTAACAAAAGGGGGAATTTTATTTCAATTTTCATCAACATTTTATTACTGCTGGTTACGGAAAAAGTTAGTTCGATATTTTCCGTCGTCGTTTGTGGATGCTTAAAAGTTGTGTGGAATTAACAAAAAAAAAGAAAAAAAATTAATATTAAACCGGTACCTGTTTGAAACCAAAATTAATTATTATTCACAGTGCACATAATTTTAGATCTTAAAAGGAAATTGTTAGACAACACTTTGTTTATTGAATTCGTTTCCGATAGATAATTTTTTTTTTTTTTGGATTTGTCATATGGCTTATTATTCTTCCCAAATGAATATAATTGTTTGATCCGGAAATACTTAATATGTGTGAATTTTTTTTTTTTTTTTTTTGTAGAATTTAGGGAGTGTGTATAATTGTGAATTATGCGGGCTCAAAAATAGATTTTGTGAAAGAGAGAGAGAAAAAAAAAGAAAAAAAGGATTTGCTGTTGTAAGGATTTTCGGTCTATAAAATGCGTGGTGCGGAAAAATCGATTTTTTACGTGTGGGGTGGATTATATCCAGACGACATTGTTGGATTGGAGTTTAATCTATTCAATATAAAAATAAAAAAAGATTTAGATTTTCGTATTACTTATATTTATATAGATATATGTACATATAGTTTGTTGGAAAATAGATTAGATTTTCATTTTATATAATATTACAATATGCAAGCGTTGCTGAATAATATGCTCGACTCTAAAATCTAATTATAAAAAAGTACGCGATATATAATGTTTTGTTATGTACATTTTAGCGTTTTATTTATCCACCTACATAGATACATACAGTAAATAGTTTTTATTGTTGTTGTTGTATATACGCACTATATAGAAATATGGGTTATATTTTATATTGGATTTGCCTCCTGGAATAAAATTAAAAAAAGATGAATAAGCAAAATTGATTAATTTATTTTTGATAAGAGAGGGGTGGGGGGGCTGTATATTTCTATTAATAGTTGTTAAATCGATTGATATTGTTTTTTTTTACAATAGAAGATTTATTACCTGTCCAAAGTGTCGCCGGCGATATGATCGAACTTTTCATTAGTAATAGCAAAAACTGCTCGCACGATTATTAGAAAAAAATACTTAAGAGTTTAAAAATGATATGAAAGTCAAAGTTAAAAAATTTTTGCGAAAATTTGTTAAAGCAAAAAAAAAAAAATTGAAAAACACATTTGGTTGAAAACAATTTTTTTACATTTTCAAACATACGTTTTGAATAATTTAAAAAAAAACCCGTTAATTGTTATAAAAACCAACGAGACTAAAGTAATAATAAATATCGACCAATTCAAATATGATAAGTTTTTCCTCTTATGCAACATTTATCCAGCATAATGGATATTTTTGAGAAATTTTCTATTTATTTTATTTTTAATTTTATTTTTTTATTGTAATACTTAAAGCTTAAAGCAAACAAATTATTATTTGACTGAATCAATAATGTAATTTTTGTGGTTACTGAATTTTTGAAAATCTATTACAAAATTTTACAAAAAAATTGATATAAGCAATAAGATATTTTGTGCGGAAATATTTTACAAAATGAAAAAGGGTGGATGACATAATTTTTCTGTTTCGTCACGGAAAGATTTTTTTTTTCGAACAAGGTCGAATGTGCAAATTGTTCAACAAGGACAGACGGGTAGATATATAGTCTTACATAATTACAGGAAAATGGTGACCATATGCGAATAAATTTCGTGTATAGAATTTTTTAAAGAATATATTCCAAACTATATTAACGATATAGTGATCTTTTTGTATAGAGAGATTCATTTGATTCTGATCTGGCGTTTTCGTTCAATCACCCTGTATAAACAGGCCAAAGCAATTTGTGAAAATGATCGTTTTTGGTGTGATCAGTGGAAAGATTTCTTAACCAAAATCGAAAGCTTGACTAACTAATAAACCTGTCATTCTTGTTGCGAGTACAATAAGATGACATCCCGATTTTTAGAGGAGTGCCCGGTTTTTGCTTGGTCGTCGAGACGGGAGATACTAGAGGTAGTGAATTTCTAAATGTAGCTATGCCACGGGATACTGATCTGAGGAATCATCTTGACCTTCATTCAGAAGACGAGAAGATTCCTCTGAGACGATGTAATTTATTTGATAGGTACAATGGGCACTTTAAACTGCCACTCCTGGGTTATACCACCATTAGCTCCTTCCAATCTAAGCAACGACAAAATTATAAAATGTAATCAATCGTAACCAATCGGTTAATCAAAATAAAGGGGGAGATAATTTGTGATTTTTCAGTGTCAGTATTAGACCAATATCTTTCAAAATGTACATATTTGAGGTTAACTGATTCAGGTCTGTATGTTAAACCTACTCCATCGTAATCGAAAGGGAGAATAAATTACCTAAAATATTTTTATTGAAAAGTTGATTAATTCATTTTTTGATTGGAATTTAAGCCATTTGCAGGCGATCCATCCTAAATGTGAAATTCTACACAAATTACTTGAATTATTTAGAAATTAATTGTAAACGTCATGATTATTAATTTCAAGATCAAATTTATGGAATTCGGAAAAAACAAAATTTTTTCATCTACAAGACAACAAATGAGTTATAGGAAATTTTAATTGCTTTGGTTTTCATAAGATTTTATTTCGCGAATCCTTCATAACGGCTACAAAATAAAAATCAGTTATATTTTTAATATTTCTTTATTTCTATTATCATTTTCATAAATACAAAAAAAAAAAAACATTTAATTAAAGTATGTATAGTCTCCCTTCATATTTTCCGCAGTGTTGCGAACTATAAAGTTTCATGCTTCGTATAATTTGCATTTATGTAGCATGAATCAAATTTACATTGTTAGGTTCAACTAACTATAAAATTGCAAATAATTAACAACAATATTATGCTGAACGCGATGATGGTAAATAAATAATTTAATACGAATAAATCAGAACAAGAACAAATACACCAAGTTGTGGTGTGTGCCCTAATTCGGTGGTTAGAAAAAAAAAAACCTTTTTCGATTAAATTACGATTTGTACATTTTGTCGCATTACTTGACGTACATTTGTTCTTTTTCCATTAAATGGATGCATAAATAAAGAAAATGAAAATTATCTCTTAACACCTTGGATGTTTCTTTCTTTTTTCCTTAATAATGTGCGTTGGCTGGCATTGGTCGAAATAATATCACTATCATAGCTTTTAAGTTGCAAAAGCCTATAGATATGTTTGTGTGTAGCTACCCAATTTAGTGTGGCCAAATTCAAATAAAGTCAATCCTTAATGGATACTTTTGATTATCCTCTTGACTCTCCTTTTGCCTCCTTTTCGGCTATTACTTTTGACTATCGTTTCGGCTATAATTTCAGCTATCCTTTTTGACTATATTTTTGGTTATTGTACGTAAGTCATAAACAATAGATATTTTATTAATCTCTTGGCGCCCGGTTTCAGTACTCCATTTACACTAATATTAGCTATCGGTCTATATAGGAAATACGATAGATATATTTAGATAATTGTTAGAGCGCTTTTAAGTATAGCTACATAATCCGCTACTGCCCTATCTATTATTATGTAAGAATAAATAAATAAACAACATATGGAGTATTACAGGATTAAATCACGTGTTGGTTGCCGTTTTTCACCCATTCCACACATATTCCAAAAAAAAAAAACAACAAATGTCAAGGCATGGAGTAAAATAAATTGTTACTAGAATTCCATTCACGTGTGTTGATCTATTTAGAGGTTAAATCTATTTTAAAATGAAATATTTTGGGAACTTTTCAAAAAAACAGTATATGTACGTACGAGCCGTCGCACAGCCTGATTATTAATGTTTATTTCGATAAATGCGTGACAAATATACACTACAACTACACGGATGAATATTCTTGTCGAATAGGAATTAGAAAAAAAAATAATATATTTTTTCTGTTTAGAGAATATTAAAACTTTAATGGGAAGTTGTAAATTATCCATTTGTTATGTAAAAATAGATATTTGGAGGGAATTCTTTCTATTTTCTTTTAATTAATTATTTCTATTTTAATAATCTGAAAATTAGTTTATGACTGTTTGGTGAGTGTTTGGTCTTGAATATAAAAAAATAATAAAAGTATAGAAAGATAGAAAGTCGTAATTTATCCGGTAGAAAAAAGCCTTTCTTTAAATTTGGTTTTTTGAATTTGAGACTTATTTTTTATTTTTTTGATAATACAGTTTTTCAGTAGAGAGTCCTCACTAACTGGTTTTTCATTTAGTTTGTAGCACCTTGGTAATGAAGAACAGCTGAAATTTTCAAAAAAAGCAGTAAACTAATATGTTCATTGATCTCTTGGAATGATAGCTTAGGGGCAAGTCATCAAACGAGGGATATCTAATGGGCCCATTGGAGGCCTACGGATTTTCGAGCGCTTTAGGGCGCCCGCCTTCACTCTACACTAACTAACTAACTAATATGTACTAAGACCGTCTTCTAAGAACTATTCAAGAGTATGTGCCATGTCCATAAAAAAACTACTAAAGCACCGAAAATTAGTTTTTTTTTGTTTGTTGTTGAGCTATTGTAATGAATTATATCGTACGGTACTCAGTTTGGCATTCGATTATAGGGAATTCGATGCTATGGCATTCGATGTTATGAAATTCAAAGTTATGGAATTCGATATTACATATAGCATTCGATATTAAGCAATTCGATCTTATAGCATTCGATATAAGGAAAATTCGATTCTGTGGCATTCGATGTTATGGATTTATTCAACTCTAGAGCTTCGTTCGAAACTTAATTTAAAAAAAAAATGTTATTCTTTAAAAACGTTGCCAAATGACTTAAGGGTAATCACAGGTAAATCAGTAATTACTTAAATGGCACATGAAAGTCGTTTAGATAATTTTAAATATCTTTTATCAGCCTGTGTCAATCTGATAAGCGGCTAGTATCTTATATCTTGATGAATTGTGGCCCAGAGAGATTCGCACAAAAGGAATTGCTGTGTCCATATACAATTTTGTTGTTATCCTTTTTTTCGAACTAATAGGCATTTGTAGATAGGAATTGATCGAAGATGGGTTCAAAATCTTATAGTTAGTGAAATCATGTACGTTTGCAGGGTTTTTAATTGATTTCTCCACAATGTACGAATACATATTGTATACATGTATCTATGCCGAACGATATGTAATGGAATAAAAATTGAATTAAATATTAAACAAATTTACACGGTGTAATTAACATACAAATTAATTCAATAAATGTTTAGTTAAATATCACTATTAACATATGTACTTGTAGGTACATACATACATGCGTAGCGTAGTTAAATTAGTTGGTGTTCCTATCTTGATATGTTACTATATAACATTTATTATTATGTTTACCTACTTTACTTAATAAATATGATGATAACAATTATTATTGTCATTACTTAGAAAAAAAAGATAACAATGTAGAGGTAAATAACAAAAATCAACAATATATTGACATTACATTGCATAGAATTGTTTTGAGACGTTGATTAATTTATTTATATAATCAACTTATCTCTACACAGTAGGGTATCGAGAAGGGTTGATGTATGTACCTACATAATATTGTACTAGGTACGCTCCTTCATTCGTTTATAGAATTTATAAGAAAAAATGCTCAGACAAAAATTACTTTTATTACAATTCGATAAAATTTTCATTTTCAGTATAGATTTAAGTAGCATTCTGTCAAAAGCAAGTAGCGGCTCGTGAAGATTATTGATTCCAACAATGTGAGATTATTTAATAAAAAAACGTCATTTTAAATAAAAAAAAAACTTCAGGGTTCGACATATTGACCGTCTTTTTGGCGGTTTTCTAAAAATTGACACAATTTAGGACTTTTATAATATGATTTTGCATTTTTGCAATATGATTTTGCATTTTTGCATTTTTACATAATTTTAAATTTCTTGCATTTTTTATCAAATAAAGTTTTTCGAAAATGACAGGGCTAATTAAAAATTTTTAAAAAGTAACTCACTTATCTAAGAATTTATTTTGTAAATGCTTTAGAAAACGTTAACTCTTTACGGCCAAACGGTGCCTTTAAAGGGTTAACTTTTAATAATATGTTAATTTACTAAAAACATAAAGAGAATGTCTTTCTGAACAAATTTAGTTGAATTATTTTTTTTTCCTAACTTTTTTATGTTCAAGATATATTGACCTCACAGGTTTAACTTTTTTTTGAAAAATTTTAATCCAAAATTTTGAAAGGCAGAAAAATGAGAAATTTTTGCCAATTAAAATATCCGAACTTGAACTACCTAACAACATAATATACCCAAACCCTTCTTTAAAGAGAAAATATTGTACATAAATACAGTTAATTATGCGTAATACTAATTTGTATTACTATTAATTACCATAGAACTTGATTATTTCACCATAATGGTCATTAGATAGGTGCTTTAAAGTTGCTCTTAAGTAAGTTGTAATTTTTAAATATCATTTAACCGTCATATTGCACCAGAACCAGATCATAAAAGTTAATTTTAATTGTTTTGTACGTATATTTATGGTAATTTGTCAATATATGTACGTACATATATACATACCTCTAATGTCTAACTATGTCTAGTCTCTATTATGTAATTTACTTAAATTTACATACATATGTGATTAAATTACTGCGTGTTTGTTGGTTGTAGGTACTTGGTACTATTTTTACTTTAACTACATATGTATGTATGTACTGGGTACATAAATAAATGTTAATATGCGTTGTTGCAACAACAAGTACATACATTTGGCCAAAGTAGTAAGTACATACTTAACCTCCTATAGGTATGTAGGTAAAATCTGTCTAGTATAATATTATGAAAGCTGTAAAGTGATAAAAAAAGGCAAAACAAGTACTTACCTTACATGAACCTTTCATTACAAAACCAGTCGAACCAAACTTATAATTAAATATTTTTTTGGTTCCCAAAGCCAAAAAAGCTGGCAAATATTTTTTTAACAAAATTGACTTAAATTAAAGTATGACCTTTAAAGAACAATATTCGAATTCTCTTCATCGTCCCCTACAATTTGGGCAAACGTATTGATCGTTATATTTAAAAATGTAATTAGGGATGGATATTTGATGGGTGTTTATTTTTGATTAATAGTCCTAATCTTAGTCAGACCACCACCACCTGCATTTACTATATAGAATTTATTGTAGGATCGGTTCTACATTGGCGTAAATAGCGTACTTTGCCTAGGCGCAATATAAAAAAATCGTAAAATTTATTGCCACTTTATCCAAGTCAGGTACCGATCTGTAACCGAAATAACTATTAAACAAAAAAAACTGAACACATTTAATCCTAAAGGATCGCAAATAAGAATGGTTGTACGCCCTCACACCAATACGTCGTTCATTGATGGTGATATCTAATTCCAGACTATAATGGAGAAGAGATTGGCGAGAAAGATCGCCCTTTAAATAATTGATTATCTATAATAATATTGAGTTTTTTATACATACATTAACAACAATAATTACTATCTCTTATTATTAATAAAAATAATCTATAATTTGTTACGACTCGTATACTCAAAATGAACAATGAGTATAATTAATTAAGGCCAATGACCAATTAATGAAATACGAAATTATCAGAATTATCTCTGTCGAAACAGTGTTTTGTTTCTATTTTATTTTTATTTTTTTTGCAACTGTATAGGTATTATATGTATTATGTATATCTATGGATCTATGCATATCATTACAATATAGAGTAGACACAGTGTTGGAAATTAATTTCGTTCTTCCGCACTAGTAATTTTATTTGGGAATTATCATCGAGCATTTTAAAAATAAAATATCACCAGTAGGTATACCAATTACATGCAGCTACTGTACGTAATTATCGGTAGGGTGCTTTTTTTTTTAAACATTAAATGGGGGTAAATGGAAAAAGTTATGGGGTATAAAAAAACCATTTGTGCGAAATTTGCTGAACAAATAATTTCATTTAAGAGGTTGCGCATGCGAATTCAAGTCAATGGTTAAAAAATATGGACTTTTTTCAATTATTTCGGCCTTATAAACTGTTTTATCAAAGAAAGTTATGGGAGGTCATTAAATTTCTTTTAAAATACCTTAATTTGGTCATTTGCTATGCATATTCTTCGAACTAGAATCAAAATGTCCATTAATTTGAGCCAAATATTACCATGGTGACGATTTTTTTGTGTAAAGTAGGTACATCCTCAAATTATACTAGTATTACACGGAATTATACTAAAACCATCAATTCTAACCACTGGACAACTTAAGGATTTTTCCGTGTGTTTTTTCCTTACTATTTTTACTTATTAAGAATAAGATTGATGAATTAACCCTAATTTGAACCTTTAATTTAAAATCAAATCAATTTTGTTTTCGATGTTGAATTATCAATCAATCTAAAACCGACAAAAGAGGTCATTATGAGGGAAATTAATTATGGAGCGACTATGTGCCCACAGTATATAAGTTTGTAAGTAGTACCTATACTACACCTAATTTCTTAAAAATTTCTAGGTTTTAATAATTATAGGTATGATATGTACATAATATGATGTATTAGAAATAAGATGCATACCTAATGATTTCCTTTATTTATGACCTCTGTCGCTTGTTGATTGATTGATTGATTGATAATACAACAAACACAAAAATGATATTGTTATTGTAAATCGGAAAATTTTAACGTCGATAGTCGCAAGTAATAGTATCCGAAGTTGATTTAAGTTGTTTGTTATTTTTTTTATAACATTAGTTTGCCCATCCTGTGGGTGGACTAAAATTTTGAAAGAAAAATGAAGATTCAATTCGGAAAATTGATAATAAATACAAATGTCAAAAAAAACCCCTCATATCTTATATATTGTTGAATTTGTATATTTTACAGATTTTCGAAGTAGCTATCATGCGCCATTTCGTCCCGATCTCCCCTTTAATAAATAAAATCCAATCACCGGATTTTACTGATATGATGTTTTTGAAGTTGTTTTCTATGGAATTGTTTCATCATATCGATGAACGATTGGTGAAATATTTTTTTTCTGATAGATATTCGATGTACCTAGCCTACTCCGTTCCGAATATATTTCGAGTAAACTCTGTCATATTTTAATAGGAACAGTTAATAATATTTTGAGAGCCTAACTACAAACATAAGTCTTTATTGCATGGAAAATGACTTTAATGTGTATATCCTCTAATTAATAATAATCATTATTAAAAAAACCATGATTCGCAAAAAAATATTCTAAAATTATCGAAATCTCTAAGTCTAAAATTATTTTTCTGAAATGATTAATTTATCGACATACGATGTTATTGCTTGGAACCGTCGACATGTACCTACTATGTCAGAATATATTTTGATGAACACTATGACGTCAATTAGTTAGTATATTTTGATTAATAATTAATATTATTACTAACAACATACCGAATTATTGGTTCGCAGTGCTGTGTACCAGCTCATCAGGTGTAGTTACGCCACTGTCTATGTATACATAATATGTACTAAGTTGTGCAAA
Organism: Platyura marginata; assembly: GCA_026745375.1. Lineage (NCBI taxonomy): Eukaryota > Metazoa > Arthropoda > Insecta > Diptera > Keroplatidae > Platyura > Platyura marginata. The sequence goes on along the minus strand of JANSTT010022703.1, from coordinate 41,391 downwards.
ATTTGTACGATAATGGGTAAACTATAAACTTTTGTTGACAATTAGTTTTTTACCCAGATGTTGTTTTTTTTAATTTTTCGTATAAGATTTACCTGAAAATTATTATTTAATCATTAAATATTTTGAAATTATAGACAATGAGGTATTATAAATACAATTTTAAAAACTTGAGTGAAAATTCCGATTGGGTGGATTAATGGATGATCGTCTAGACTAGACAGACATGTAATTATATAACATAAAGAAAATCGTTATTTACAGTAACTAAATATATATAAGGAAAAATGTGCACGTGTGCGTACGTATTTGTATTGTACATAAAGTACATTATACAATTCAAATAAATTCATAATTTTTGGTTAATTTAAAATAAATATTGACGAAATATTGAATAATCAGATCGTAAACAAATGAAATTATTTCAAGTTCATCTCGTTTGATTACTTTATCTCATCAAATATCCAATGTCAGGAGGGTTTTCAATGATAGGATTGTATGAGCTTCAGGGGGTTGGTTGAGGTATTTGAAATCATTTTTGGGCATTATTTCAACAAAATTTTACCACAAATCTTTCAAGCAAAATAAATATGTATTTGTGTATTTATATTACAACAACAAGGTGTCTCTATTGTTATATCATTTAAATAAATAATTAATTAGACATGAATATATAAGTATATAGGGTGATTCATTTTGTATAGTCCAAACATCCTGGGTTAATATTATGAAAAAAATTCTACTAGACACATGTCCGGAAATGAGCCGTTGCCGATGCATAAGCAAGTTGAACATTTTGGTTAAATTCAACGATTCACTAAAATGCTTATAACTTCGGTAAAACTCGATCGATTTACTTCATTTCATGTTTCAACCTATCCATACACACTATGCGTTTGGATTAAAAAAAATGGATCACCCTGTAAGGATATATGCATCAGTAACGAGACGTGATAGTTTCTGAGGGTGGAATCATTTTAAGTAAATATTATTTTTGCAATATTTTTTAGAAAAATATGCCAAAAATATAGCCAAGGTCATCAAGAAGAATTTTCCAATACTTTACCTCACATAGGTAAATGAAAAAGAAAAACAGGGACGCTCGTTCCTGGGTATGTGCATTTAACATATTTTAAACAAAAATTAGACCAGATTAAATGTGATTTCATACAGAAGAGTGAATTGATGTCATTTTTTTAAATTTTATATAGGCGGCTTTGGTTATGTGAAGTTGTAATCATAAAATTTTATTTCATTTAATAAGAATGGGGCTTGGATAAGGCAGGATTCAAGATTTTTGCATATTTGCTAACGGAAGCACTCCTTCTGTTACATGCTAACAGAAGTCGTAACTGGGTCAATTAGGTACTTTTATTCATAGTACCTGTACAATTAATACTCAAATTTTCGGAAGGGCTTTTTTTAACTTTAATAATAATAATAAAAATGACAATAGAGAGGCTCCACAATTCAATTGAAGATTGAGGCTCTTCATCAAATGATAATTTTTTTTTAAATTTTTAATCTAAAAAACGGCGCGATTTTTTGTATTTTACGTACTTTAAAAAAGGAGGTAAAAATTGCAACAATGCCTTTAAAAGAATGAAAAATGAGATATAAAAACACCAATCATGCATCTAACTGTAGAAATTGATTTAAATTTCGACTAATAAGAAAACAAATGAAGTTAAATATTCCGAACTAAGTTAGCAATATTAATCGTGCACAGGTACCTATCTGTGCCTACCTATATTTAAAAAAAAGAAAAAAAACAAAATGCCACGTATTGATCGAATAAAACAAAAACATAGTACAGTGACCTTTTTTCTTTTTTTTTTCTATTATATAAAAATGTTGTAAATAAATATAGCTCAGCATATTGATGTAAACAATAGACAATTTGGAAGTAACCAACAGTAATAACAGTGAATATAGTACCAAACCAACCTATCTATACATAAAAGCACTACATATATAGCGAGTAGCCATTTGTATAGTATAGATAGCAAGTGAATTGTACGAATTTAATTAGAATAATTAATTAAATCAACCGTTTGTATAATAACGTGGTATAATAAAGATGAGCGCCGCACCAACGCCAGTAAAAAAAGTTCCCATTCATCTTCAGGTAATTGTATTATTATTGTTATGACGAAAATGATTTTTTGTTAATTTCATCTGCGAATTGTTGTATTGTTGTGTTTGTGTGTGTGTATGTACATATGTATATGTGTGTGGTATGATTATCATTAATCAACAAAACTGTATCATCAATTTAATATTTAATTAATTAATCCATGTCATGTCTACTTTATATACTCATTACTCTAACAGAATTTTTGTTCTTATTATTAATAAATAATTGTTTGATGGCTACCGAAAACTGAATAGCGACGAACCGTTATAAAAACATTAAGCGATGTTTATGTGATTTTTAAATAAATAACTCGACTTATGAACTTCAAAGAAGTGTTTTTGTATATATCTCCTACAGTCTAAGTCTACAATAAGAAAATGATTGGTAACAAACCTGTCGAATCTTTAAAAATTATTATTTGATTTAATACAGGTACGGTTCTGTTCAAGTATACATTTTATTTGTTGAACTCTGGCAATGTGGCAAGATTTGAGATTTAAGTGTGAATGACAACATTTTATCGGTATATTCAATGAAAAGGTGGCTTAATTGTGGATTGTTTACCTTGCTCGATATAGTAGTATCTAGTAGTTCAATATTACATTTAGTAGTTCCTCAGTTTCGGAGATATATGTAGATGTCCGGTTAACCGAAGGTTGTAACCATTTTTGTGCAGAGATGTTGTATAGTAGTTTCTAAGATATACTTAGTCATTTTAGTTATTTTGTCCGTTTGAGGTGACCAAAACTAGATTTTCGATTAAAGTTCTTTAAAAAAAATAATATCTCCTAAATTATACTGGATACTTGGATACCACTTCCGGTTTTTGGATATCACTTCCGGTTTTTGGATACCACTTCCGGTTTCTGGCATTTGTATAGAAATTACTTGAAATGTTCACAAATAAATTAAAAAACGTTTATTTTTTAGATCAAATATATTGAATTTGGGATAAAAAATATTTCAATAAGTTTATCCCTTCCCCACTTCTAGTTTTTGACTACCACTTCTAGTTTTTGACTACCACTAGTCGAAAATGTTAATAATAATAATAATCACACTATTTAAGTCTAACTTAACGTAACGATCTAGACTAGACTAAATTCTATTAATCTGAACAAAATTTGCAGAACAATATTTTTCAATAATGTCTCCTTGCGTAGTTCTTAAGCATAATAATCAAGGTAAAAGTGATTGAATGAGAATGATCTTGATCAGTCAGTGCAAAACCAACAAGAATAAATTCGAAAATAATTAATTTAAATCAAAAATTTGTTATCTTTTAGAGTGCTCAAAATCGATTGTACATAAAACGTGGTAAAGTCGTAAATCATGATGGAATGGTGCAGGCAGATGTTTACATAGAAGATGGAGCGATAAAGTAATTATCAACTAACTATATATATATAGAGAAAATATTAAACTTAAACTTAAAAGTAATAAATCTTCGTTCCATACTAAAGATATGTTGGACCTGGATCTGATTTTGTTGTACCGGGCGGTGTACGAGTCATTAATGCTGCTGGACGATTATTATTACCTGGTGGCATTGACCCGCATACACATTTTCAAATGCCATTTATGGGTGCGGTGGCTGTGGACGATTTTTATCAGGGAACAAAAGCGGCTGTGGCTGGTGGAACCACAACTATAAGTCAGTTTAGAATTGTTTCGCTTTGTTTTCATTCTGTTTAATCACATTTTCGTCTACTTCATCTATAGTTGATTTTGTCATTCCAAAGAGGGGTCAATCATTAATAGAAGCATATGATGAGTGGAGATCTTGGGCAGATCCAAAAGTTTGCTGTGACTATGCTTTACATGTTGCGGTTACATGGTGGTCGAAATCGGTTGAAAATGAAATGAAAATATTGTGCGAAGAGCGCGGTGTAAATTCATTTAAATCGTTTATGGCATACAAGGGATTGTATATGCTTGATGATACGGAGTTGTATGAAATGTTTTCAACTTGTAAGGAGTTGGGTGCTGTTGCTCAGGTTAATAATAAAAATAAGATTTTCAAATCGATTTTTGAAAATATATTTATGTACGTCGCTATAGGTACATGCTGAAAATGGTTCGGTAATAGCTAAAAATGTTGAGAAGCTATTAAAAAATGGAGTAACAGGTCCTGAGGGACATGAGCTATCGCGAAAAGAAGAAGTAGAAGCAGAAGCGGTCCACAGAGCTTGTATGATTGCTCATCAGGTATTTTCTTTAAGATTTATTTGATTCTAAATATATTAAGTGGATGAAGCACACATAGTTGGAAATTTCTCACTGCCATTGTACGTTAGATATTAGCAACTTTTTCTACTTTGTGAATGCTCTAGATCTAGAATTATACTTTCTTTTTAAAAATAATCAATTCAGACTATAAAAAAACTGTTGAGTGATTTTAATTTCTCTTTTTATTTATTTTTTATTTATTGCACTGCACCATTTTGTTACTGTAAATAGGTAAATTGCCCATTATACGTAGTGCATGTTATGAGTAAATCAGGCGGCATAGAATTGGCAAGGGCCCGTCTACGCTATCCAAATTTTCCCATATTTGGTGAAACACTAGCGGCAGCCCTTGGTAGTGATGGAACCATTGCGAAACATGAATGTTTCCATCATGCTGCCGCGCATGTTTTAAGTCCACCGTTACGACCTGATCCTACAACACCTCAATTTATGATGAAACTTTTAGCACGGTGAGTTTTTTTTTGTTTTTCCTTTTTCTCTATGTTAAATAGTTTTCTATTAACTTTGTCTTTGCGTGTGGTGGTGGTGGTGCATGAATTGCTAGCACTAAACAAAACTCATAATTTCACAACTAATAAAATGTTCATTTTGGATTCGAATTTATTTTTATTGGTATTAGGTTGAGACGCCAGTGTACATAACCAGAGTTACAAGTAAATTGGCGGCCGAAACAATATCGAATGCACGTCTGAAAGGAATTGCCGCATTCGGAGAAGTTTTAGCTAGTTCACTTGGATGCTCTATGCATGATGTCAAACCGGCATCAGTTATTTATTATGTGACAAGTCCACCAATTCGACGAGATCCGGAAACGCCACGTTTGCTTATCAAGTCATTGGCATTGTAAGCGTTTTGATAATTCGGTGGCAAAAAGTTAAAGTAGCTTTTAAGTGTTAGTTGTTTAAATGGACCTTAAGCTACTTTAACTTATTGCCACAGAATTTGTTAATTGTGAGAAAAATTTGTGAAGCCATAATGCACATGTTTTGTTTTGAACGCACTTTAATCGGTCGGCGTTCCTCATATGATTATATACTTTGCGTATTTTTTTATTGCTAATTATTATTAACGACTTACATAAGGTAATGTTGCTATAGCGCAATATAAACAGCACATGTGCATCTGTTGTTTGGCTGTATGTTTTTTTGTTTTTGTTGTTGTTGTTGTTGGACAATTTCATATTTTGTATTTATGTTGGTTCATTTGGTTATTTCGTTTTAATATGTAGGTTCTAACAAAAAACATTTCTAAATACGTCTATAATAGAAAAAGGGGATAAAATATAGAAGGAATACGATGGAAACGGCTTTTCACTCCAAACAAAAAATAATGACAAGATAATGTTACTATTCCCTTTGCTCTTCTTCTCCTATTAGTCGACATTGTTCTTGTCCAGTTCTGCCCCTTTCATCTTCTTAAATTTGGGACGATTGAATTTTTTTGTGCGTGGGGGCGATTTGGTTCATTGTCAATATATCAATTTGTCGCAATCAATTTTCTCAGTTAACAATGACACATCTATTATTGTGATTATTAATGATTGTCACTGAAATAGGGGAGACACGGTGAACCGCCCAATTGATTATATAAAATGTGCTAATTAATTGGAGTTTATTATATTAGTATTCCTTCTTCTTCTTGTAACATACATAATTTTTGAATTGGACGAAGGAACGTAAAAAAGATTAATCAGGAAAGACAAATTAAAATCGAGTATTTCAATAATCCTCCAAAAAAGATTATTTTCCTTCAGTTATTTTAGCAAAAAAAAAACAAAAACAAAAAAATGATAAAAAAAGATTGTAATTTCAATTTAGAGACCATCTTCAAACAACTGGAAGTGATAATTGCACCTTTAACAAAGAACAAAAAGAAATGGGAAAAAATGATTTTTCCAAAATTCCAAATGGCGTCAATGGCGTTGAAGATCGTATGTCAATTGTATGGGAAAAAGGTGTCCATGCTGGTTTAATCGATCCATGTAGATTTGTGGCAATAACAAGTTCAAATGCAGCAAAAATATTTAATTTATATCCAAAGAAGGGACGCATAGAGCCGGGTTCCGATGCTGATATTGTCATATGGAATCCACAGGCAACACGAACCATATCAGCGAAGACCCATAATCAAGCTTGTGATTTTAATATATTTGAGGTTTGTGGTTAAAGGTTGGAGTTTTTTTGGCGGAAGGTTTTAATTCGATTTTTTTTTCTATAGGGAATGACATGTCATGGTGTTCCAGAATTTGTTATTGTCAAAGGACGGGTGTGCGTCGACGATGGAACACTTCGTGTTGCTGAAGGATATGGAACATTTATTGAAACACCCGTTAATCCACCGTATGTGTACAAACCGTTGAACGGCACCGAAAATGGTGTGAAGGCAAATGGTGAAGAACAGAATATTGCTTCGCGTATTGAACAATTGGAAATTTTAATTCCCGAAGAAATGGAGGATTTGATAAATCGAAGATATTTAGATATTGCGTCGGATGTGAGTAGGGCTAGTACACCGTCGGGACGGGCACCGCGACAGGAAGGACAACGAAATATGCAAGATTCAACATTTTCAATTAGTGGTAATAAAAAATAATTTTTAATGTCCACAAATTTGACAATTTATCATTTTAATTTACAGAAGAATTGGATACATCGGAACAGCGTTCATCGATTCGTGTACGAAATCCACCAGGTGGTAAATCTTCCGGCTTCTGGTAGATTATATACTTTTATAATGCTTGCATAACGTTAAATATGTGTCTAAAAAGATTATTTTTATCAATTAATCAAATTATTGTGCAATAATTTCTCTTGTCCTTTTCACCCAAAATTTTAAAACTAAATTTCGTGTACCTACCATTTTATTTTTGTGGAATTTATTCTTTGCAATGCAACCCCCCCCCCTCCCTATAGAATATTAGAAAAAGTAAACTTTTGGCTGCATAACAAAAAGGAGTTTTTATCATATTTCATATAATATAAAAAAAAAAAAAATTAAAAAATTAAAACATTTTTAAGGAGAATTACTTATAAGATTTTTTACTGGCTATTATGCCTGCCAATAGCGATTATATATCTAATATTACATAACTATAACCAAAGCCTTTTCCAAAACTATATAATAAAAATATATATAAAATGTTTTTTATAAAAATTAATGTAAAACATAAATATTATAAATATTTAATGTGTTGTCATAATTATACTATATATATAAGTATATATATATAAAAAGTCATTGCTTCAGAACATGTACAGGCCAAAGCCCCAGATGTTTAGTATTTTCGAATTTTTTTTTTTTATGTAGCATTGATTAACTACTCTTGTTGTGTTATAATAAATATTTGGTATCTACATAATATAATCCTCTATCTATCTATCTCTCTTCTACACGTTATATAGTTTAGTAAAATTAGTCTAATTTGTTTCAATATGTTGGCCTGTTGTATGACTGATGTAGTGACATACCTAATTAAATTAAATTAAAAAAAAAAACAGAAAAAAAGCATGTCAAAAATATCTAATAAACGATTTGTTAATTGTAATTCGTTTTATTTGGAAACAGAACGTTTTTTTTTTCTGAAGAATTTCCCATATTGCTTTACATATTTGGCTTCGGAAGTAGTGGTGTGTGTGTCGTTCGTGACCGAACCGTTTCAAAATGAACTTATCAGTATGGTGAACGAAAATAGTTCGTTCACTAAATTTATTAAAATATCCTTCATTGTTGTGAAATTGTATTTTTGCCATAAAACCTATTATGGCAATGAATGAACGAACGACCATTTTTTATATCGTTTACTAGAAATGAACGATTCGGTCAGAACGAATCACCGAATTAAACGATTTTGCCCATCACTATTCGGATGTGCCTACAAGGTTATATTCTTTGTTTTCATGACGAAAGGAAAGGAGAAATTTCGTCCACAGGAAATGCTTTAAGATAAGATAGTTCACTTAGTGTCAAATTTAATTAATTCTATGTACCTATCGGATAGCCGCAGCTAATGAAGCAAACGGACGAATGGATAGATGGTCGGAACTCTCCCCCCCCCCATACCATAAACTGTAAATCTGTAACTGCCGCAGCAGGAATATACTGCGGGACAACTAGCAATTCCTCTTGGATTCATACAACTTATTAATAGGGTGAACTAAGATATTTCACATTTTTCCGCGATCATCACTTTAATGTAGTTTTTTCAGATCTACAACTTTAGATTATAAAATTTTTCTCTAAAATGTAAAATAAAGGTAAGAAACTAGTTTACATATATGAAAAAAAATGCAAATTGCATAAACTTAGGGGCTCTTGAGGCAGATGAAGACGACCTAACATCAAAAAGGCATAGAACAAATATTTTTCGCGCCCACTCAGAATTTGAACCACTCTACTGTACAATCTAGTAACGTGCAAGGTGTTTTATTATAATATTGGTGGCATTTTTAGAATTCTCAGTGATCTAAGTTCTAAGGTATAGTCTAATGGTCAAAATGTGATTGAAAATCGCTTTCATACCTGCTGATTTTTAAGTTCTTACAATGAATGCAGCTGGAACCATTCCGTTCTTAACGAAAATGAGCACTTAACACTTTTTACACACAATGCACACCAATTGACACATGAATTATTGATAATTTCGTTGATAAATTGGCAAATCATTAAAAATTGCTTGATTTCACAAACATTTTAGGTTAAGAATTTAATTTGTAGTAGATTTTTGGAATTTTTATTTTGGCATGGCCAAGGTCCACTATAGTTGTAGCACAATTTAAACCTAAATTATGGATTCAAATTATCCGGATACATTTTACTCATACATAATTTGGTTATTGAATGTTGGCAGGAATTTCAAAATGGCAATGATCTAGTTGAGAATTGCTATAACTAGAGGTATAAAGATCATAGATTAGACTTAATAATTTATTCTTTTTTTTTTGTTTTGTGTATTGACTAGAAAAATAGATTGTGCTTACTGGCAATCCAAATAATTAAGAAAATTTAAATTAACAATCACTAAAATATATGAAACATACTAAGCTTCTAACTGTATTCGATAAATTGTATGGAGAACTGGAATGTTCAATAGAAATCTATTCGGTAGCATGATGATATTTGACAAAAGCAATTGCGGCTAGTTCTTTGCAAAATTCTTCTAGCACCACAAGCGATTCAAAGAGTGGATCATTTTCCTCTTCCGGTTCACTAGCAAAAAGAGAATATTATCATACTGATAGTTGAGATCAATCAACGTGCAAATACCTGATCATTGGCGGATTAGTCAATAATCGTCTTCCTGTTTCGGCAACTTTTTTCTGAAAACCTTCTCGACGAGGCACCTCTAGCAACAGATGTCTGGCCAAATGTTGCATACTTGACCAGAGTGTATTTGTGCCGCGTGCAATTGGAACTTCGGGATTCAGCAGAATTTCATGCAAATAGGGATGGGGCAGAAATGCAAGTTTTGACAGTATAGCAATCGCTGCTAAATTCAATTCGTATGGATGCAATGCCATATTTCGAACATGCACAAATAGCAATCGTAATAATGGTCCTTCATAGAAAGTTTCCTCGGAAATGCCACTGTCGTTGCATTGAAGTTCTTTTTTGTTGGCATGTGGAACAGATCGAGGCAATGCAATTGATGTGCTTGGAGACACTGCAGAGAAATTGATTAAATATTGTTCAATAGAAATTGGGACTTGGGTTACTTGTTTCAGGACTTGAATCTGCTTTGTCAATAAAAATAGCTTCGTTTGGCCAATTGAAGGTTGTTGTTTTGCATATCCAATTCTAGAAAATATCATTTTTACTAACAGATCAGATATTCAGATTTTTTTTTTTGGGGAATTTACTTGATAATGTCGACTGGCATCTTGAACATATTCCTCATAACAAGTGCCACCACTTTCGCACATAATTTGCCGTGGCAAAAGAAGTAAAAATCTAAATTACAAAGAAATATTTTCAAACAACCAAAATGACTAGGACCAAAAAACTCAATTACTTGTTAATGACTTTCAGAATATTGCTCGGTGCCAATGTTCGAGATTTAATTGGACCATCCGCACTGCCACGACGCCGTTCACGTTCATCTTCTTCGTCTGACCATGTTTGTACCTGCTGGGCAGCCATATCAAAATAGCCCCGATTGTTAATATAGCGGAACAGCATCCCATGCAAAATTCTTTCGTTTGTGTTGTCCAGAAGAGACTTCAATAAAAACAAAATATTTTTTCTTCTTCATAAATTTGTTAGAAAAAATACCTCAACAAACTGTAGGGTTGGAAGTAAAATATCTGAATTGTCTTGAGCATTTTCAATAATAATTGTCAGTAGACAATCGTTGCATTCATTTTGGTCTTCAACTTTTCCGATCAACCAATTGGCCAGTTCTGATGAACCAAAAAAAAAACCAAATTTTTAATAATCAATTTTCAAAAAATTATTCATTTTTCCCAATATACCTTCCGAAAATGGCTTCGAATCTAATTGTTTAACAATTTTCGCAGCTAGCACAAGCATAAATTGAGCATTAATGTCTAACATGGCCGGTTCGACCACGTTCTCCAGCAATTCATGACGAATATGTTCACAAATATATTGCGACATTTCTGTACATTCTATTGACAAACAATTGGTATAGTCCAGCCAACAGAGAAATTCATTTAGTTGACCACGTCCAATAAAGTGTGGTGCATTTGCATCTCGTGGAACGAGTCTGGAAGTTTTTTATTTAAATTTACAATGTGAAAATCAACACCGAAAAACTGTCATCACACAGACTAAAATTACATGGAAAATCTTTGATGACAAAAATCTAAATACTCACCCCCATGACACGACATAATCCTCAATATCACCAGTATCCATATCTTCAGGTATTTGCTGGCACAGTAACGCTAATCGTTTAGCATTTTTCCGACTAAATGCATTTAAGCTGGCTCTGACCGCCATACAATTTGTGTCCACCGATGGAAGTGATGCTAAAATTAGAGCACCCTCACAAGCCCGAACTACAACCATGCTGTCCTGTAATGGGACAAATTGAAACTTGCATTTTTAGATTAATGGCATGCGATGAACTTACGGGACTTTCAAAATATCCTAAAATTGTTTCCAGCAAGCACAATCGATCCTCTTCCTCGCAATCACAGTGAAATACTTTTACAATAGTTGGAGCTGCTGATGTACTAGCTCCATCGATACCATCACTTTGAAAACTTTTTTCACTGTTGGCTTTACTTGAACTACCACTAATATCACAATTATTATCAGCTGATTTGGTTTGGCTAGACGAATCACCACCGTCGTGTACAATGGAGATACGACGAATGTTCGCCTCAACTTTGGCGCAATCAAAAAGTGGATTTTTTGTCGGAATCTTTTGCCGTCGATTCCCTTTAATCTTTGAATTTACATATGCTGAATGTTGATGCGATGGTAGAAATAGATTTATTAAAAATGGTTCCTTACGTACTAATCCGGCTACTGTTAGTAAAAATAGAATTTCTTCTTCTTCATATGGTGAACCCTTACTGCCATTACACTGATTTATCAATTTCTGGAAAATTGATAATTACACTTTGTTGTTGTTGTTTTTAATTCTTTTAACAAATATGTACCTGAATTGGCTGAAAGATTCCCTCATGATCAAGCCGAGGATTTGGTAGACATGACAAAAATCGACGTACCCAATTTAGAATTAAAACTGTGCCGCCGGGAGGTGAATCGATTGCTGATAATTCGGCCAAAAAATCTAATGGTCGACTGTTCAGCACAAATTCCATACATTCATTGGTCGTTGATAAATGTTCTTCATCGGTTTCTTCTTTGATTAGAATTTGTAGCATTTCCTCCAGATGAAATGGGATATTGGTGTCGTTCATATGAATTTTTGGGACTGTCTTGTCAGCCGTATAGAAACATGTAACTTGTTTCCAATGATACTCGAAATTTTGTAGAGCTGTTGGTGGCGGTGCTATCTATAGATCCATAAATATAATCATTTTATTGTAGAGGGGACAAATTCAATAAACAATAAGGAATAAACGATATAGTTGCATAAGTACCAGTGAAAGAGAAGAGTAGAGTAAAAATCGTACAGTACTACTTACCACATCAGCAGCCGTTTGTAATACTTCATTGAATCTATTTAACATTTTGTCTAGGCGTGTGATTTTTTTGCAAAAATACATTAAATTAGAATTGCACTAAGTGGTCATTTTTAATTTATTTTTATTTTTGTACAAAAAAAAAATGTTTTGCTGTCAGATATAATTAGAGAAATGACCTCCATTTTTATTTTAACGTCACACTGTACTAAATTCGTAGAAACGCCATCTCTGAAGAATTCTTCGGTAACAGTAAATATTTTGATTGAATTATTTTGTTATATTATTAAGTATTAGTTATTGTTAATTATTAAGATGGGCACCAAACTCTAATTTAATGATTTTTGAAATGTATAAAAACAAAACAGTAGGTAAATTAATGTTACTTAAACATCGAACAATTCAATTATAAATAGTCTCAAAACAATTGGAAGGTATAATTTATTTATTTAGTACAATATTTTGGCGGAAAAATTATGTTAGTAGCCATTTTAAATTTTCACTATAAACAAGAGGCAAGAGCTAAAAGAACAAAGTGTAGTGAATCCTCGATTGGAATGGTACGTAGGAAACATAACTAATTAAATATTTTATTTAGAATTTAACTCAAAAAAAATATAAATTCAATTAAACAGTTTAATAGTGATTGGTTCATCTATCAACAAATTAACACAGGTATGTACTAACAACTTATTATATTGTATGTGTTATGTGCATTTCCATTCTACGCAGTACGAGTGCATTGTTAACAAGCAAAAATTGGTGAAGGCCATTTTAAAATTTTTTTTTTTTAAATCAAAAAAGAAATCAACCAAATATTACTAACTATCTAATTTTAATATTATATTTTATTACATATATAACGAAAATTACATTATGTATTTTATAATATAGAAATTGCATTAACATTTATCCGAATCCAATCTAATTCCTATAAAGGGATAGAGTGACTCTTTAGGCTTGTAGATCTGAGGGGATACTCTGGTATTGTTACTAAGAAGAGGGGTTCCTCTATAACAAATCGTCTTAGTTTAGGTAATTGTCTGTTGCTATAAATTTCACACGTAACCTCACAAAAAAATAAACTTCAAAATTTTATGTAAGTTTAAAATTTTATTAGTTCATCATTTTTTTTTTGTTTGTTATTATAATTATTTTAAATATTTATATATAATATATTAGAGATATGCATTCAATAACATGTGGTAAGAATTTAATAGAAATTTAATATGTACAATTTGATATATAGATTTTAAATCTTATAATGGACATAGGTAATTTTAAAACAGAAACAAAAAAAATCATAAACTTAAAATTAAATCTTGTACTCAAAAAATAAATATCTACTTATATACACATATGCATGTATGTATGTATACGTAATGTAATAATTTTAAATTTATTTCTAATAATTGCTAATATTTTTTTATGTTTGATAAAATTAATTTACGTATAATTTCAACAACAAAATATATCTACTATATAATTGTTTCTCATTTTTTTTTTTAAATTAATAATTTTTGGTCTAAGTTAATTACATTTTAGTAATTTTAATTTAACAAAGTTTGTCGACCTGTATTTTGGTAATGTTTGTTTCTCTCTTTATTATTGTATATTTTTTTTTTATATATATTTAATTATAAATAGGTTTTCATTTATTTTCTCATGAAAATTATAAAAATTCTCTTAAACAATAGAAATCTGAGATATGTATAATTACTATATATATTATGTAATTATATTTATATAAAAAAATGTATACAGGCGAAATTTGTTTTGTGTGTATAGTGCGAGATGTGTGATTTGACTCTCTGACCATGTAGCATTTATTTTGGTCTTTTTTTAATTAATAGATAGATAGATACCTAACAAAATAAATTTTTTTTTTCAATTTAAAATTAAAATTCAAAATGATTGATCAAACACAAATTCTTAATAATTCTCAGTTTCCAATTTTTTTTTTATTTTTCCTTCCTACCTTTTAAATTTGCGTGTCCGAAATAATTATATAGGAGTAATTTTTATGGTTCTCTACTGGAGTGCAATTGTAATCTTATTGTCCAACTTTTTGTAAAAATATACATTAGGCAGCGATTAATCAATTCAATCACAGGCAGGTACCTACTGATAATCTAACATAATGAATAATCGTAAACCAGTAAACCAATCGTGGTTTATTTTAATGTTAATTTATGGAGAAATTATTAATTTTTTTTGTAATTAGCAATTAGGCTATCAGACGAGAATTTCCAACGTTTTCACTTAATTGAAGGCATGATTTGCACGGCATATTTTACAATTTTTTTTTATGTTCCTATTTCACATCAAACTTTGTTTTTTTTCTTCAATTTTTTAAGGTAATGTGCAAAAGTAATGTTCTTTAATTGTGGATGGATTCATTGTTGTTGTGTATAGCTTGTAATGCCTATAACTAATTTTCTTATTTTCCTTTTAAAAAATAAATAATCGCGAGTCGGCCGTCACAATAATATTAATGATTAAACATTAGTTCCACTTTAATAGATTGTTTATAAAACATTTTTTCGATAGCATTTTCGTCCTGGAAAAATAATTTTAATGTTGAAATTGAACAGTTGTCATATTTAACTAACTAATTATTGATACTGCATTAACCAACCGGCTTTTTACATACAATAAGTGGACGTATCCATTTTTTCCTTTCAGTGGAAATATGAAAAAAGATTATGATGAATTTGTTGTAAATGGGCCCAATGATCAGTACAATACGAAGGTATTAAATAATATACGAATAAACCTATCACGTTTCAAATCTATATCTCTATTCTAGATAAAACTTAAGTCTAAGCTAGAATTTCTACACGCTACATAGGATCAAAATGCTAAAAGTTTTCAATTTGATATATACATTTATGTTCATAATATAGTATCCGAATTTCAATCTAAAATTAAATTAATTTTGATTTAATGAATGTTTCTTCATAACCCTTTGGGAAAAGTACAACTAAGATTTAGTGAATTAACATTTACCTGTATGTTCCTGTACAAATACGTATGCAAGCGTATAGAATACGTATATAAATTATGTTTATGTTCTATTTTCTCCAAGGTGTCTAAAAGGATATCTAAAAAGGTTTGACTTTAAGCTGAGTAATCGAAATAAAAATAAACGTTTCTAGTCTATCTTCTAGCCAGATATGTATGTATGTAACCTCTATATACATAGTTTGTATTTAAATACCCTAAGCATATATGTACATGTATGTATGTATATAAACATACAAAACATGTAATACTGAAACCCTCTGCACTACATATTTTGAAGCATAAATCAAATGAATAGCTGTTGGCACAACAATTTATTTATACAACAATGGGTGGTACTTTATGTTTTCACTTAATAAATTATGGTCCCATAAACTATTTATATACAAACTGGCCTTGTCCTTTTTAGTTAGCCTAATCTAGGGAGAAGGCTTTTATTGTGTATAGATTTTTTTTTTTTTAAATAAAAAAACTTCCATCTTCCACAATACAAATTACACATACCCACACATCTATATATATATATATAAAATACCAAATATACCAACAGATAGACCCTAATAAAAATAAAAATTCTATTATTCCACACTATGACCTAATTTATTGGATTTGAATTGAAATATTTTTGGGCCAACCTTATCCTTATCCACATAAATTAAATACTATTTGCCTGGCCCAATCTATTATTTGGTTGTGTGTTTTTTTTTCTCGATATTTTTCCCCTCAATTTTTCATTGAAATGTAATAATTCATTTTCATCTTGTGTCGAAGGAACATAACATTCTCCCCATAGAGAATGGTGCGGGTAGCGCACAGTATGTATCTGGGTAGATAGAGAAGAAAAAAAAAATAGAACCAAATATCAGTTGGTGCGGGAGCTATAAAATGTCTATATAGAAAAGAGCCGATATTATATCTACCGAAAACAAATTGATGAATGTAAATAATTTAATGTGGCCTGTCCCCTTGTCAGCACTCAATCAAATTGAAACGGACGTTTTTGTGGCCGATATTTTTTTTTCTATGTTCAAGTTTTCCAAAAAGAATGAAAGAAAAATAGAAAGAAAGAAAGAGAAAAAAGGGTTAGGAAAATTTATTCAAACGAAATTTATGCTAATTTTGAACATGGTGTATTGCTTTTTGTCCATTCCAATGGAGTTATAAAAAATATGGGAACATCGTTTAACTGTTGATTGGGGAAACTGAAAAGTTATATGTTCTTCTGAGGAATGCGGTTTTTGTTTGACCGAATTGGAAGTTCCTTAATAAAAATCTCATCGAATTTACATAAAATTTACATTAAAAATATGATTAAACTTTTTTTCATATTAATTTTAAATTTATTAAAACACCTAACGTCTTTTAGAAGTATCATAAAATATGAAAGGCGGCAAACATTTTGGTCGGCAAATATATAAAGTTTTTTTATATATAAAAAAAAGCTTGGATATGTTTAAATATATGCTGAAATATCCTACGTAACGTATAGGAATGATTGAACATATTTAAAGGGCTCGAAGGGTATTGAAATACGATCGTAAATTATTATAGCTTAAAGCTTACTCAAAGACACG
This sequence comes from Platyura marginata, assembly GCA_026745375.1. NCBI lineage: Eukaryota > Metazoa > Arthropoda > Insecta > Diptera > Keroplatidae > Platyura > Platyura marginata. Next base: position 24,295 of record JANSTT010022703.1, on the reverse strand, counting down.
TGTGATGCGCGTAAAGGTTTGAATTGATTATGTCCCACCAGGATCAAAAGAACATTATGAGATTCTTGTAAATATATATTGATGGTTAGTTGTCAAAAGGCTCTAACATCAATTTTTTCAAAAATTGTTTTTATTTTATGAAATTTGGTAATTTGGAATATTTTACACTATCTGGCAACACTATATATAATTTTATCTTTTATCGGAGGGGGTTGTTAAATTTCAACCGTTTAATTTTTCTTTTACAAGACTAGAGGAAAATGCTCAAAAGCTATGAACCAGAATTTAGTCTAATTTTATTGCTAGACAAACGAGCTCATAGTTAATAAATCTACTTTTTCATAAGCAATGGTCTAAAAAAATTGCGATTTTCTTTGAAAATCATCTGGTATTATTATTTTCTCATCAAATTGATTACTGATTTTCCTCCTAAACCTAAACGGATAATATCCACTCCCTGTGATACGATTTTTTTGTTGTATTTTTGGTTTCCTATCTACCATTTTACTAAAGATCAACGTTACACCCTATACAATTATCAGTATTTTAATATGATTCAAATTTTAAATTATATTTATAAAAAAAGGCTACAATCAGAATTTTGTTTATAGAAAATTTAAATTTTTTCCATTCCTTTGAGCAATTGAAAGTATTTATATGCAATTAGAAAATATTAAATTGAAAATAAAACGAGATCAAAATATTAATAAAATTATTTATAGATGGCACACATCTCGTTTGTTAATTTTTTTATTTTTTTTTATATGCATTTATCTAGATATTGATTTTGTTTTTATTATTAAATTCAATATTACATTTATTTACATATATAATTTAATTTTTAAATATCTTTTGATTTTATTGTTGTTTTTGTTGTTGTTGTTTTTGTTGTTGTTGTTTTGTTTTGTTTTTTTTGTTTTTAATTTTGTTGATATAACGTGAGTTGTCTTATTGTTGACGTATTTTTCGACAAAAAATACAACACAGTATCAACATAAAAGTAATATTTGTACCTTCAAAGGATTGTGAATTATATCGAAAATTTGAATTAAAAAAAAAATGTTTTTAAAAACTAGTTACATGTGCCTATTTTTTTCCTGTTGTTCCTAATGTTAACGTAAAATGTTCCTATTGTGGACGTAAATTAAAATTAAAAACATTACCGTTATTTTTTCAATTTACAAAAAATAAAATAGGTAATAATTATAATAAACAGGCACCACCCATTCCATAACACGTAAATTTGTGCATTTGTTAAGAGTAACACTTCCAAAGTAAGATCAATCCAGAATCCAAATGTGTTTTCATAGGATACATAATATTTTAGAGGGATAGGTGAAAATAATAAATTTCATTAAAACGGTAAACTTTTTTGCGGAACTCTTGAACCAGTGTTCGTAAAAATAAAATACATTTTCAGATTTTTATATCACATTATTTTCAATGCACTTTTCTTATTTATTGCATGGGTAGTTTTTGGTCTCATTATTTGGATTTCTCAGGGGGCTCGTCTATCTGAAGCCATTTCTATTTATCCAAGATTTGCCACGTACATATAGCATATATGTACGTGTTGCATAATAATCTATTGCATTTAGGTATATGTATAAATATTACGTAAGAGTTTAGCTTCAATAAATGAGCCGCTTTGCTTTCCTTTTTGTTAATATTACGTTGCCGGTCAAACGTGCAGAAGAGGACAAAAAAATGCTAGGGGAATTAACTCTTCTACTTTAAGCTCGTGGATGGATTAGCTTTGGAGAGGAATGAGTGTTAAAAACTGTTTAGCATAATATGTTACGTTATAAGCCCTTTTTCATTCTCGTCTCCGCGGTGGAGCCGGGTAAAGTTAATTAATTCCCCAAACAAATAGTATACGTTAGGCACATTCAGTTCCAATTGTTACCGTAAATAAAAAAAAAAAACGTCAACTATAGGAAATCATTCAAAATTACGTTCCTAAAATATTTAAAAAAAAACCAATTAGAAATTTTGTTCTAAGGTTAGGGATGAAATGAAAAAAAGGAATACATATATGTATGTATGAAACAAATTATTCCAGAAATAATAATGGAAAATAATGCTACCTACAGTGCAAAATATTCGCGATATAATCAAAACTACGTCAAGAATAGGTAACTACACGTCAACAATAGGGCAACTCACGTTATATAATCGCGTCTTGCTATTACTTTTATTACATTCATAATATACATACTTCTAAATATTTTATATCGTAACATGCACCATTGATTTTTCATTAATATTAAACTAATTGTTGTATTTATTATTGATTTTGGTTTTTCATAATTATTGCAATTAAACGGTTCAATGGAATATTTATGAGTTATGAGTTATGACAATTCATTTATATGAAAAATTATTGATTATCGGATGTCACATCATTTTACCATTTATATTCACATTATGATTATTATTATTACAGAAGGTAATATTATCATTTGAATGATGATAAATCTCTGAACTAAAATTTGCTATTGTATGGATTTAGTTCAAATTACCTTTTGTTATTATACATAGATATCTACAAATACATATATACATATTATATCTAGGTACATAAATATCTATGTATAACACAGTGAACGGGAAATTATGTTTTGTGAAATTATTATTTACAGTACATGACCCATTTAAATTACATGAGAAAATATATTTCAAGGATTTTCGTAGGTATATAATTTAATTGATATAAATTTGTACCTACTGCAAAAAAAAAAAATGATAATATTCTTAATGTGATGATATAAATCGTTAGCTAAGAGGATTAATAATTAATGTTATTATGTGCTCGTACAATTAGAGAGATATACGAAAATACGAGAAGGCGTGTAAAATTTAAATATTTTTGATAGAATTTTTTTTAAATTTTCTATTAGTTTGGCTCTCAAAATACAAGCATAAATTTATTTATGAATTAGGTATATACTATTATTAATAGAAAAAATTGCATCTTTTTCAGCTGTATTTTTTAAAATAAATTTTTGTATAAAAAAATAATTTCACAAAACACACTTAAAAATTACATATTTCAAACTCATAGCGATAACAAATCCTAAACGATTTTACAAGATCACTTTCCCCCAAAAAAAAAAAAAAAAAAAACAAAATGGCGATAAGAAAAATAAAAATGGGCAACAGATTTAGGCACAAATAACTTACCTATTAATACATAATAATTTAACAAACAATTTCTATGGCGAAAATATCCTTAAACTACGTAACAAAGTTGCTAGAACATTAGCTAAACACTCAGCCTGCAGTGCCAATGGTCCAGCACCGAATGGTCCCGTTTCAACGCCGGCCAATTCACGAAAACTTGACGCAACATCATGCACCTTTAGCACAATATTTCTCGTTTGTAATGGAGCTGACGTATGCTTTGTCATATCCTGAGCTAATTCAGTTATTCGTCGCAATGCTGTTAGGCATGCGGTTAAATGTTCTGGCAATGAATCGAGTGTTGGATGGGACATGGCAACAACGAGCATTTTTGATGCGGTCACCATATGCAGAGCTTGTTCGGTTAGTTCATCACGTGCATTTTGGAATTTCTGTTCATCAATTAAAACTCCACCGCCAGCAGCCTGGGCGGCCGAACATTGAGCGGCAATTTGATCTAATTTTACTAAAAGTCCGGCCATTGCCACATCAGTCTTGGCTAATAAAGATTCAACATTTACTACGGCAGGCACATTACGATTTTCTAATGATGGCTGTGGACTTCCGCATCTATTGAGTGATTCATTTAATGGCAATGTTGGAATTTTTCTAGACATTTGAGGTGAGCAAAGTAACGAAAGTTGTGGTTTATTATCATTTGATGGATTCTTAAGACAAACTGGTGGACAATCACTGTGTGATCGAAGGTGTCCATTTGTGCGTGCAGCAGGAATTGGCGGAGATTTTACATTATTGCTTGTAAATGCTCCATCTATAGCATTATAGGAATTTAGATTTCGATTGAAATATGGTGAGCCTATGCTAGCCAATCGAACCGGCGATGTACCATCGGCATTTTGATGTTTCGGTAATGGGACAGGTGTTCGAAAGATTGGTTTTATGGGTACGGGTGGCAAATTTGGTTTTCGCGGCGGTAGGCCTGTTATTGGTAATGTTTGATTCATACTATCATTTCTAGGTGGTAGTTTTGGAGGGTTTAATTCATAATACTTGCCAGTGCTTCCTCCATTTAAACGATATGTAGGTGGTAAGGATCTAGTTGGGGAATTAATTTTAGTTTGAATTTCATTACTTTTTGGTGGTCGTTCAGGCGCTAGTTGATTATCGGTGTGCTGGCAGCGCCTTGGAGGCAAAGTTAAATCTTGATTTGAATCGGATAAATGTGTTTCGGTTTTCTTAGATTTTGAGCAACAAGAAAAAGGACCTTTTCTCTCTACCGTTGCATACTCTATTACATGATTTTCGACGGATTTAACATTTGATTCTTGTTGCAATCTATTAGCGCTTAAGGAATTTATGTACAAATTTTCAGTTGGATATTCGCTACACTTCGAGTTAACTCTTGGCACGTTTGGTTCAGTCTCAGTACGAATTGCTTCATCATCCTCTAATCCTGGTGGAGGTGGAATTATAAATGACATTATCTCCTCGGGTGTTAGTTCTTTAGCTGGAGTGATTTTGTGTGTTGGTGGTGCAATGATCACTTGAGCTAAAAATTGCTCCAGGTCACTTCCCGTCGCAATAGTGGGTTTTGCTGAATCATCGAAACCTGAAGGAGCTGCATTTATAACGGAAAATGCATCGAGCTCATCAGGAGTTTGAGGTGGAGGAATTGCAGTTAAATCAATCACATCCGGATCTGTTTCAATAAATGTATCATCACCAATTTCAAATCCATATAATTCTGTTAATTTTTTCGCAGCTAAATCAATGTCCTGTGTCTCGTCTTTGTTACTGGCTTCCTTGAGTTGGCGCAGATATTCTTTTAAATTTGTATCTTTCGATTCTGGCCCTAACACAGAATTGTCTGGACTATGTAAACCGAAACTTGTGCGAAAATTCTTTTGACTCGTACGAGTTGGTAGGTTCCGATGAATTGGAGAATTATTTGGAGTACACACTGATTCGGAATCACTTTCACTTTGAGATAAATCATTACTTAATGCATGTAAATCACTTAAAAGCTGACTTAATCCTTGAGCACGGCGTTGAACCTTTGGTGTATTTTCCTGAGATTTACTTATGTCAATTGTTTTATCAAATCCATTAGTTCCGATCATATTTCCACTCAAATCCAAATTAATAGATTCCGCTAAGAGAACCAAAGAGTCACTATGTTTTAAAACTCCCGGAGCCGGTGCATCTTCATTTGAAGAGACCTTACTGCTTGACATGCTCTCACAATCACTATCAAAATCTAACGAACTATCCTTCCAAGGCAGTTTGGTGTTTGGTTTCATTTCAAATTCATGAACTAATTCTCCCTGCTCATTCAAATATTTCTCTGAACTCTCAACCATTCTTTGCATTTCAGCAACCCTTCGTAAGACTTCTTCGTTACGTGTCTCAATTAATCCATTTATAGGTTTACCCTTAGTTCCTTCTAGTATCTCCATTGACATTACACTATGGATATCAAGACCAAATTGATCTCCCCCATTTGATACCTTGTGATTGTTATTGGAAAGTGTGGAATTCATATTTCTATCACAATGATTTTGATCATCTCCATTAATTGGCGTTTGACTAACAGAATGATAAGGTGGTGGAGTATAAAATGCCATACTGTGACTTTTACCATGGCAAATTGGCATATAGCTCCATGATGCTGGAAAAACTGAATGCTGCGATAGATAGGGTGGAGCATTTTCTTCTACATAATCCTCTTGTTCTTTGTCTACTGGTAGATCTTTACCTAAATTGATTGAATCAAATATGATTGATTAATAAATAATTCAATTTTACGATTTTGATTTTATTGCTATCTTACCTGCCAATAATTTATAGTAACCTGATAATACTAGAGAGAATTCACATGCATCCCGATCTTCCATAGAAAATGTAACAAATCTGTCTTGCTGAATGTAAACACTAACTAAATGAGTTATGTCATCCTCTCTGGTAATAATGACTCGTGATAGATGTTCTATGTTACATATTGGCTGTGGCTGAATAGAAAAAGAATGTTTTTTGTGAAATTTATTTGAAGTACGGTTGTATTGTATGTTTTCCTATAGTGGAACTGAACCACTCTTCTTTTTATTGCTTAAAGCTATGTTAATGACATCCCAGAATAAATATTGCCCCCCATTAACTGATAAAATTTTCCAAAGGCATACTCTTACGCACTAAGCCACTTGTACAATACATCTTTTAAAATTTTTGACCTTTCGTAAAGCGAAAACCTTCCAGATACATTTTAAATACCTAACTTTATCATAAAATAATGAAAATTCAAGTTTGAACTTTTCATTGTCGATTTCTACATTCTATTTGGTCCCTTTTTTGATCAATTGTTAATGAATTCTAAAATTCTTTGCTAAATTATTTCTCCCGGTTTTTTTTTTAAATTATTCTAACATCTAATTTCTACTACATATAAAAGGATATCTGTAACAAAATAATTATCTATGACACCAAACAATGTTACAGGAAAAATGACTGCCCAATTGATCTTACTCTCTACATTAAAACGAATCACTAAAATACTTTCACATATTTTGGCAAGCATGATTCTCTGCTATATCTCTAAAACAACGTCTCAACCCACAACTTCCCAATTTTATTTACTAACTAATTATTAAACGAGCCCCATTGATGCCATCTTTCTGTAGTGTATAGAATTCTAGCTAGAGAGTAACACAAAAAGCTCTACGCTTAAAAACTTAAAAATATAAATATATGTAAAATAAAGAGAGAGTAAATGAGAGCTTTAAAGTTAGCCCTCTATCATACTACATATATTATATATGAATGGAGTTTGAGGACGGGTTATAAAGCCTCATAATACTTGTGCAAAATACAATAAACAGATTGTCACAAATAAATCACACTTCATTTTCACTTACCACTGAATTTCGAACTCCAGCAATTTGGCTTAGCCCAAATCGGGGACTAATTAATAACACCCTCTCAACACCATCCCGTTGATTTGTGCTGAAACATTTGGCCCCATAGCTGGGTAGCCCTGATATTATATCCAGATAGTGAATTTTGGCCTGCAACATATAGACGAAAATTGTTCTGAAAATTATTTACATTTTTGTATTATGTCGACGAGCGAATATTTACTTATTATTCAAGAAAATAATGGTTGATGGTGGAAATGGTATGGCAGCAGAAATGGTGGTTGGTACACATAATGACGGAAATAATTTATTGAAATTGAATTTTCCATAAATTGTTTACGTTGGTGCGCATATTGATTTTGTTTTTGAGGTGAAAAACTTTTTCTTTTTTTTTTTGTACACCTTTTTTTTCCTCTTCTTTTTACTGTTATATGGAAAATGATAATACGATAAAAAGTCATGAAAGCTCTACAGAGTTCTGAGCGAATAAATTAAGCATGTTCCTTATTGGCAACGATACGGATCTTGAATGTTTAATTAAGGCAAAAAATACCAAAAAGCTAGCAAATTGTATGGATAATAACTAGACACTGACATCATAACCATTTTAAATATGCTTTGTTTAACACAACCACACCACACCAAATCGTACCGTGCATATCTATCTGGATGGGATACTACATCTTGAAATTTTCAAAACGGTACACGTTTGACAAACAATGAGGCAGTAAATTAGCAAGTCACTTAAATAGAATCATACCATAACAATATATACTCCAACTCCTACACGCATATTTTCTATAGAACCGACACAATATTGCGGTCGGATAATTGAGGGTGTTAGCTGAACTGTGAAAATAATACTAAAACAGAAGTTTAAAGGTCCTATGTGGAAAATACTGATGGCAATGGCAAACGGGAACGGGGATTTTTTGCTAATTGCGGTCATATCAATAAAAGGGGTTAAAACATCATTGCTTAGCGTTGCGAACTAGAAGAATTTCCCATTAAAATTTGTCGAGCTTGACATGTTTGGCATACAAAAAAAAAAAAAAACAAATTATAGAAAATAACGAATACAAATGGAAAAGAATTTTTGAAGTTAAATAATATAAATGGATTGTATTTAGTTTTTGAAAGTTCTAAAAAAACCTTTCATTTGTCGTTTATCAATATTATTTATGTTTCAAAATGTTATCCATCCATTTCCATATCTATCTGATTGATGATTAGTTCAATAAATGAATTTTGAAAATGATTGTTTAGAAAAATCTCTACACTGCATGAATTTCTGTATTTCATTAAAATATATATATTTTAATGAAAAAAAACAGGGAAAATAAATAAAAAAAAATCTAAAAGCATCCGGGCACATAAAATTGTATGCCCTTTTTCTATTGAAGGACACTTAGAACTTATTTATATTTATTTTGATATCATAATATAATGAATTACATATAAGTAACATCTTTAACAATTTATCATTTGTTTATTTATTTTATTTGTAAATTTTTGCAAACTAAAACTAAACTTTTCCGAAGCGAACACCACAAAACTTTATTTATTTGTAACCGGCAAATGTTTCACACTGTAAAAAACAATACAAAGACTAAGTACTCGGATAGTAGTCGAATTTGTTGTTCTATTTTATAGAATATAATAGGGAATGCGTTAAAATTTATTTTGACTAAAAATAATTATTCGTTGTACTACATTTGTCAGAAAATAAAAAGCGTATCATCAAGTGATACACAATGCCAGTGTAGGGTTAAATGAAATGTGTGGAACGTGACTGTATACGTAAACATTTGGGGTGGTTTTTTTTTTGTATGAAAAAGTTCAAAATATACCCTCTAAAAAGTTTAATTTTGTTAAAAAAATGACTTTTTGAAAATTTTAAATTAAAAAAACTTAAAATTTTGCAACAATTTTTTTTTATTCAAATACAACTTTTAGAGGTGTAAGCCGAAGTTAATTCGGAACTTTTGAATTTTGCACCACCCTAATACATACATATATACTTTATCTTTATCAATGGTACTAGACTGGTATAGATTAAATAGCTGAACTAATTTTCATAATTACAAAACAATACAATATGTACATAAAATAACTCTAGTTAGTCATACGCCTTTTACCATAGTATTTGTTTATCTTACTAACAATTTTTTTTTTTTTTGGAAAATTCTGTTATCTTTTATAACAATCATTTAATTTGAATATATAAAGTTGGATGAGTTACTTTTGTACGCTATGATGAGTTATGGCCAACATCAACAAAATTTAAATATGAAAAGAGAATTAAATGGAAATCAAATCAAATACCATTGAATCATTTTCCGTTCTTTGCCTCTCGATCTTTTTAATTTTCAATTAATTTTATTTAACTTAAAAGAGAAACTCCGAATTATGTTTACTTGAGCGTTTTAATTAATTAATTTATTTAATGTTTTTTTTTTGACATTTTCGAAATATTTAAAAGAGCAACTTCAAAACAATTTGAAACAGGCGTAAGCTAAAAAAAAATTAAAGAAACTTCTTTCTTATTTTTTTTGGTATATGTACAATGTACATTGTACATAATTACACATTTAATTTGGTGGTCCACCTGCTATCGACACTGAACAGACTTTTACGATTTTTTTTTGTATATAATTACCCTGTAGGCTGTGGTTCTTATAGTATAAAAAATAACAATTCCTTTTGTTATTGCACAATGATTTGATCCTAAGTCGGTCTTATTACAATCCAAAGAATGTTATAATTCAAGATGAACTTTGTATCCACATAATTAATTGTTTCCTACTTATAATTTTAGTTTAATGTTCCCTAACTTTTTGCTCTTAATTTTACATTATGTAATGTCTCCAATGTCACATCCATTTTTGACTAATTATTAAAGTTCTGTTGTTTTGTCGTCATATACTAACTTTTATTTTTAAATCCACAGTAAAAACCGTAATCCCTTCCTGGAATAAAATACAAAACATCTACGATATGATTTCATGCAGAACAATAATTCAATAAATAAAAAATTTGCTGCTTGTAAAAGAAAAATAAAATAAATAAAAAATTTCCACCCCATAATGATATATACAATACCCAAACCCCATAGAGCCCATACTATATATCCACAAAATTATATTTCAGTTTTTGTTTTATCGCCATAATCCGCAACTCCGCAGAGCAATGATTAAATATAAATTTTGCCTGGAGCGGCCCGAAAACCAAAAATACTTTGGTTCAATCACACGGTGTTTAATGAAAAATCAATCAAGTGCTAGTTAATCGTATATAGATGTATAAAGGATAGAATAATATGTATATGTATGTATGTATGTATGTATGTATGTATGTATGTAACCTGATCCAATATTCCTGTATATTATAGATTTATGTATGTACGACTACCTATAGGCTGGATAGAATGGTGAAAATAAATAGAAAAACGATTTGAACAATATACCTGTAATTGGGTTAGCATTTTGTTGGATGATCCGGTCATTTGGGAATTAAGCTTTAGAAAATGTGCCATTAGCCGTCTGAGCTCTTTTCGTTTCATACTCTCAATTAATGACAAAGGTACAAATCGCTCCAGTCCAAATTCACGCCTGAAATAAACAACATTTTCCTTTTTGTATTTATTCACGGATAAAGAGTTTTCGTTTTGTTTCGTTTCTGTTGATGCTTAAATGCAGACATTATGAGATAAACTTTGCCAATAAAAACGTAATTAGTTAAAATTTTCTTTGTATAGTTAAACTTACTCAACAGTTTTTACAGTGAGTTTCGTCGGTGATATATTATTTGCTAACGAATGCTGATGAATATTGAGGGCAGCTAATCGCAATGCAACATCTGCTTGAAGTTCGGGACAGAAACGTTCCTGTGTTACATCATTGCAGCACTGCATATACAGATAGTCCAATGCGTTTAGATCTTTTTGGGCTAGCAAGGCAGCCGATACGGGTACAAATGTAACACGAAACAGGCATCGTAATTTATGGGCGCCGGGACGTGCGGCTATCTAGAAATTGAAATGAAAAACAAATTAATAATCATGAAATACTATAAGTACAATATTTAAGATTGATATGAATATGAAAACTATAAAATTATTACAGATGACCACTATTATATGTATAATATAATTATGTATGTAAGCACCTAATAATAAGGGATGCCCGGACATTTTATCGCAAAGTATTAAATTGCTAGGTTTTTTTTTTGCAATAGTTATTTATCAGTGCCGGTTCTGCGATATAATATTTTGCGATAAAGTGTCCTTTAGCCAGTCTATTCTGTGTTTACTTATTTTAAGTAATAATACTGCGACCATTTGCCAGAACAACCTAAGTTCTCAAGGAAAAAAGGACTATAATTGTTTATAATACATATCGATCGTTATTTGAGAGAAAAGGTCTTAACATCAATTTTAAAAAAAATGGTTTTTTTTTAAATCTGGTAATTTGGGATATTTTACACTATCTGGCAACATTATTTTACTAAATTTCTCAAAAACGTTAAACGTTCTCTTCGATGAAATGCTTTGTACAAACATTTCAAAAATGAGGGTTAGGGCCTTCTTTCAAATAGAAATAGCCATCGATATTTAGATTGAAGAAGATTTAAGTTTCGGCAAATAGGCACAGAATAAACTATCAATAACCACAAATGAAAATATATTCCGACTAAAAGGGTTAAAACTAATTTTCTAATGGTTTTCATATTAATATCCTATAATTTGGATAAAAATATAATACAAGTTACAAAATGTGGCAAAACTGATACACCCTCTGATAGGCCCCTCTGAGATGGTTTTTATTTATATTTATTTGTTAACAAATTCCTACATTCATACCTATATAGAACTTTTTTACTGTTTTATTTATAATAAAAAATTCCATCGTAAAATTTTATACTAAAAATTCATAGCACACGAGCTACCCATAAGCTTCTGCCAAATTTACTTTTCAATGTCACCAGTTGTTAAGCTCATTTGTTATTCTTGTAAAAGTTCTTTAAGTTTATATTCAGAAATACTCTTCCCCACATATGAGATAGGATATGTAGGTATGTAGTGTAGGTGTCTGTAGGCACATGTAAACCTCAGTATTACATAAATACCAACATACCTTAAAGTACTAAATATGTACAATTCAACAAAAGTGCCACCAACAAAGAGTATTAATAGGTGTGCGGCGAACTTTCTGTTTTTCAAAGAATATTATGCGTTATTTATTAAATTACGCTGTTTAAAAGCCATGTAATTTAATCTACGTGCTATTATCAAATTGTCTCCCCATAAATTTTATCCATGAATATCACGTAGTAGGTACGTCATGTACACATGTATGTATATGTATATGTTATATATGTTAGTATGTGTACGAGTATGTACGACGGATCCATATTATTATGAAGGAATATAATATGAAAATCATCTATTATAAATACACATTAACAATATCCTTACCCTTGCAAGTGTTTCCTGTGGATCCAGAAGTGTGAGTTTGTTCCTCTTAAGACTTTTTACATGCTCCAACACAAGACTGAAGTGTTCTTCGGCACTTAGGCAAAGTTTATCACGAAGCGATGTTACAACGTCCTTTTAACAAGAAAATTTAAAATATTTTTATTAGATGGTGCGATGGTTGGAGTGAAATGTATACTTCGAAATTGTTTTCATTTTATCTTTTAGGTAATTTAATATCTTATTTTTCATTTTTCTTTTTTTTCAATTTCTTTCCACTAATATGTAATTTACCTGAACGGTTGTCGTGGTATCGTATTTGAACGATTTTGTTTGTCCATTTTCCAGAAAAACTTTTAAAACATTTGCCATCTGAGGAACACATATATCGCCAAGCGAAAATGCAGATGGCTGAAAAATAAATTCCAAAAAATAAATAAAAATCCCTTTGAGCTTGCAATTAATTCAAATTTTCTTTTAATGACCATTGGACGTAAATAGACTTTGTTCCACAGACATGTACGCTTGAAATGATTTTATTTCAAACAGGAAAATAGGGCATTTTTTTTTGTTTTTGTTTGTATATATAAAGCAATTTGAGCACATTCAGGAAGAAAAATCATCAAATATTTGTTGTCACATCAGTAGGTAGTGGTGTGCGGGGGGAATTGACACCACTTAAGGAAGAACATTAATAATTTGGTAAACTGAAGGAATTCTTGGAAATTGATTTTTATAATTAACAATGTATTTATTTTACTTTAATTTAAAATAAAATGTCATGACTATTATTTGAGGAATTAATCAAAATCAGGTAACTTAATATACTGATATTTAATCACATTATTTTGAAATGGTTCTTATTCCCCCGCGCTCCCCTACATACAATGTAGGTGTGTATTTATTATGTATATTGACTCTAATTAAATAGATTTTCTAATAGTAAAAATCAGTAGAAAGAAATCGCAATCGATACATCTACTGATTAAAAGTGTACCTGCAACATATAAGTAAATACGTTCGTACATCTAATTATTAGCGATGTAATTTGATGTCATGCCATATAAGGGATGCGATAAGGATAGGTGAAAGCGAAGGGTTTGTGAAATCAATTTATTTTGTGTATTATAGTATAAGGAAACCTGATACTACACAAATATCTAAGATATCTAAGTTGATTCGTTTTATTAAGTTCTGTGCAAGATGTCAGTATGTGGACAAATTTGCATGATTTGACAAATAAATAAATAAATACTTATTAACTTTTAATTTTATAATATTAAAAAAAAAAACGAACAATAATATCTCCCCCGAAAATCTACCGTCCCTATTTGTCTCAACTTCAGAGAGAGAAAATCGGTTTAAAAAATCATTGGGTTTATTTGGGAACGATTGATTGATTGATCCAAAAAAGAAGAAGAGTACTTCTCGTTCGACCATCAGCTAATCATGTTAGTAGAGGTCGGGAACGGGGTCACCATTACAGGTTAACAGAATGTAAGTAAGTTTATTAGGAAAAAATATTCACTCTGTATAATTTATTGTACAGGTATCCCTTCTATAACACAACATAATTACGTGTTGTACGAAACCGTGTTGTGGGAGACTAAGAGCAAGTATACATGCATACATACATTTCTTATTTTTCTTTTCTTATCGTGTTTGAGTGAAACCGTGTTGTAGGATACCGTGTTATAGGAAAGATACCTGTATTGTAGTTTTTTGTTCTAAATTATGTACAACAATAAAAATATTTAACTATTCGAATTAATGTTTGAGAGACAATTTTCATAACGTTTCCTTAATAGCTTTATTACATCGTCATTTGTTTTCCTAATCGTCCTGATAATTTATGTATGTATCGTGAAATGTTGCTTTTTTCTTAAAATACACAAAAACAACAACAAATATCGTAAACGTAATGAATATTTATATTTTAAATTCGTCCTTTAATATTTATGTATCATGAACATTGAAAAAATACTAATAAAAACAGAAATTTCATTAACAATCTGCTACTTTACAAATAAAATATATAACAAATTGACTTTGAACGCAATGAGCATAAATCGTCAACCCAAACCTATTCACAATATTATATTAATATATCCCACGTTCCATCCAGCTGATGATGGGTAAACTCGTATTATACCAGAAAAATCTTCATCGATTTTGGTCATTTACCACATCATACACGATTAGCTTCCTTCTTCCAATTACTTGTCATCTTCACTCCCAATCAGTAAACACAACAAGTGTTTCTGCTCGGATGCCAAATTTCATTAGAAAAATACAACAAACTCTGTATAATAATACTTCTCCCTGATGAACAATTTCCATTATAAACAGTTAAGTGATGATGATAAGAATATTATACGAACAATTTGGAAGAAGAAAAACCAATTGATTTTAATCGGAAAAAAATTGTCCATTCCCAATTTAGCTTTAAGGTAATTCAATTCAATCGAGGGTTAAAGAAAATATTCTAACCACATTTATATACAATGTATTATGTATTGTGTATGTGTATACATATAGAGAGGTAGAAGGATATGAATTGAAGGCCAAAAAAAAAAATAAAAAAATAGGAAATTTTAAGAATTTTTGTTATCATTCAGTTAGTATCCGGAGAAAAAAATCCCTCACACTTAAAATCTATATCTATACGGAATAATAGAGAAAAAGTCATTTCATATGAATGTGTTTATTTTGAACAAATTCACATCGTGAAAAAATCTCCTATTCCTTTTTTATGACGTACAATGAATTATATGGTACTGTAGAATTTGGACTCTTTATAACCAGTATGAGCGTAGCATCAACGGGTATTATAGTTTTGGTATAGAGTTTGTAATGCCCCTTAATATTTTATGTAGAAAATTTATCATTCGTTATCGTCTTTTTTGTGAAATTTAAGGACGTAATATGTCCGTGATCAAGAATGCAAAGAAAAAAGTTATGACAGGTTGAAAAAAGTGAGAGGCGAGTGTCTTTAGAATTGTGCCAATTCTATAAGTTGCCCTGTTATAAAGCCAGAACGACTAGTTTGTACTCTCATTGGTTGAAAAGTTCTACTTTAAAAAAGAACCATAACGTACGTGTATATGTGAGTATTTGATATATGGTTCTGTGACGGTTTTGTTAAGGAGAACAAAAACAGATCGGAGGGAAGGGATGAATGTTCTATATTTTGTACTCGCTGATGTTGTAAAGTTATTTAACTGTACAGATATCCGTATTGTTGTTTTTATGTATAACCTGTGTCGAAACTTTTATTGTGCAGCAGTATTGTCAATTTTTATGAATTAATCGTAGATTATTTCTATTCATTTTTAAAAAAATTATTAAAGGCATTTTTAACAGTGGGTTCTGTGAACGACTAGAACAACATTCCTTGTGCACGCCAATGCTATAGATAATTAACACTAAATTTATAACAAGAAAAGATAGTAATGCGATAGTATAAGAAAATTGCTATTTATCAATTATTATATTAGGCACCTCGACGATCTGCGTGTTATTGTTCCATTAACAGTAAATGTCAAAAAAAAAAAAAATAAATAAATGTGTGTAATAAACTCTTCTCTTTGTAACCCATCATTACTCATTCACTCAACGTCTAAAAAATGTCTACCCAAAAGACATTACATTTTTATTTAGAAAATTTATCAAAGACTGATAGGTATGACAACATATCTTATTCTCGAATAATTTCTATTTATCCTTTCAGTTGTTCATACATATTTTATTTTGTTTAAACAATTTCAAAATGCACCCCAGAGACGTTTTTATTTATGTGCCTTCCCCTCTATTCAATGTGTTTAAGCATACATTTTACAATTTTAATCGGTAAAACTTCAGTGTAATCCAATCTGTACTACTTATGCAAATTGTTCGTAAATAAGACGAATGATGGAAATATTCTGGAATACTCGTATCAAGCCTTAGCTATTTTGATTCTATAGTATATACAACAATACACATAAAAGAAAATAGGCAGGCAAATTTTTGTGGAAATTCATTCATTTCCGTGCAAATCTTATAGATAAAGGGTAATATTTACATTTTCACTTGACTTCATATTGGGTAGTGTAAGAAAAGTCAAAGTATTTCATCCGTATAATCAAAAACCTTTTTTTTACATCGAAATTGCTTTATCTGAAAATTAAAATATCTGGAAATGATTTTTTTTTTTTTTGTGTCTGCGGCAACAAAGGGTTACTTTTCTCTGGGTCCTCTATGCGCACTAGTATGTATATATAGCTAATATTAAAGAGCTAATTTTCTTAAACTCTTTGAAAAGCGATAGACTGATACCTACACATTATGCGACTCGTATTTTGTGTGTGTGTGTGTGTGTGTTCAGTTCGAAGTTTTTTTTCCTTAAAGGGCATTTTCATTAATATACTTTAATGAAGGTAACGCGTTTGTTATTTAAAGGGGCAAAGGAAGAACACCGAAAATTTATGTTAAATTAATTCAAAGGAAATGGGATTTAAATGCAAAACTGAAAAAAATTTGAATACGGTAAAGCATAGAAAAAATAAGACAAACTTAAAGACATGTTTCTAATTACCAAGGATGATGTATTTAGTTACAATTTGGACAGTTTGATAGATTGGTGTTTAAGGCTTGGACAAACATTACAAAAATGCCGGACAGTCAGTTAATGAACAGACATATACATAAATTTTGTATATAAGTATTGGTTACAACATTTTCTTTAAAAATTTTTAATACTTAATATACCTTCTCGCATAAGAATATGTAATATGTATGTATATATGCATGTATGTACTGTACATAGGTACATATATTTATGATTAATGGAGAAAAAGGTATCTATTGTGATATTGTTGGAGATTTAAAAAAAAATTGGATTTGTAATCATTATGGGGTATATTTTTTGTAATAATATATGTGGGTCATAGTAGGCACGTGGCATAAGACATTTTGTTAATTGAATTAAGGTATTTAATTTTGATCTATTAGGTATAGACCCTTTAAGAGCTATGGTAATTGGACTCGGGCTAAATAAAATTCTGGGACACCAAACACCTTTGTTAAATCCCAAAAGGCTTTGTTTCTTTTTTTAAGATTTCTTTATTTTTTGGTTTTTTTTTCGACAAAAGACAACATTCTAGTGGTCTTGCTAAATGTTTTTAAGTCTTTGTTTTAAATCTCAAAGATCCCAAATATTAATTACCATTTAATTCCCATGGAGCATACCAGATGCAGTGATTCTTTTGATGGGCTTATTTTTTGGATAGCCCACTTTATTTGTGTCTTTGATGCAAATTGATTTTATCTTAATTAAGACAATTTTAGTATAATTTACATAATCTCTCTCTCGATCACCACAACCAATAAACTCCCAATTTACATTATACGGATCTCCAATCTACAAATAATTGACTGTGGGTTGGATATATAGAATATTTCGAAAATTCATTTCGATAAAAATTTCCATTATTAATTTAAAATATTTTCCTCTACTTGTAACATTTCAGAGCTAGACATTTTCATTTAGAACATTTTCATATTTAAAAATTTTTTTTTTTTTTAAATTCAAATTATTCACCAGCAACGATACATTTTCAAATTAATTATGCAAAATTGTAATTAAATTTTTGCGCACATCATAAAATTGTATTTTTAGACTTCCAATTATTGTATATGTCAAATGGAGAATATTTCGTTTTGGTTATTTTCGAGAGATGGTCTTGTTAAGAGATTTATTGATTTGTGACAGTAATGAAATGCTCTGAATTTAAAGAGTGAGGCGCTGGATTCATTATGGGTTTTATGATGATGATGATGCAATTTTAGGTGCAATTATAATAAATTGTTTGGTGTTTTGAAGTTAAATGAGAAATGGTACAAAAATATATTTGTGCATATAAGTATACTAAAATATTATCCGTTTTTAGTTACGTAATATTTTTTTAAAACTTTTAGTGTATTATTTTCAAAATAAAATAAAATCTCTGTCTTCTTTTTGTGTATGGGTAAAGTGAGTAAGTCCATATTTATATGCATCAGGAACGATTGGTGAATTTATTAAAGACGGATGAACATCTACATATGTGGGACATTTTTATATATTGGAAGCGTTTTTCGGATGACGTAGCCCAGCAATGGAGAGACAGTTTGGAAACCAAAGGCCTACGCATAAGCAGGAGTAATGTACACTTTCCATTCGGACCTCAAAAAAAAAAAAACGCGAGGAAGAAGAAGAGACTATCGAACCAAAATAAAATAATCTAACCATGCGATAGAACGAAATTGTTGAAATTAACTCACTTGTCGATATAGTTAGTTGAGAACAAATCTACCATTTTCTCCCCATTTAGCATAGGACAGGTTTCTGCCTATGAGTCAGAACATTTTTAATTTGTTTTTTGATTTTACTCTGGACGTGATTATGGATTTGATTCTGGTGCATGTAATTTTTTTAGCATATTTAGAAATTGATAGTATAAATTCCACCTGTAGATGCAACATGAGTTTTCTTAGAACTTTGAATATAAAATACATTTATGTGTAGGTAGATCTATATAATTATATACACAGAGTTAGATTATTTAAATATGCCTGATAAAAGAGAGCTTTTCGATCTGGTGTTGTCAGTATGTATATGTAAGCTCACTCCTAAATCTCATTATAATCTACTCATATTTTCAATAATATAATGTACTGTACTTTTTCTCTATTATTCTTCTATATATCTTCTGCGATGCGAGAGGCACTTTTCTCTATAGTATACTTACAGTACAATATAGAAGCTTTTAAAACATTTGATATATGTACGTACATATTGTACATTGTACTGTACATAAATACATACATAGATATATACATACTATCCATATTGTATACATACTAATTTATCTAAAGAAACATACCCACATCAGACACACACACACACACATACACACAACCCTATAACCACTTGCGATATTTCAAAAGAGTTCTTTATGTCCTTTGTACAAATGTAATAAAAGATGTGAAGTGTAGAGTATAAGTACCTTTACTTTACTTATACACCAGCAAATTAGAAGCAAAATGTAAAGCAAAGTAAAGTTTTGCGAAGAGAAAAATTAAAATTTTAGACAGAAAAAGAAAATTGTTCAAAGAAAGTTTGATAAATTTTTATTATGAGTGATGATGTTAAGTGAGTGACATCATATACTTTATTTACACCCTCTTATGTAAATATATAAAAAATATATATGCTTTGGATGAGTGTAATTAAAGACCTGTAAATAAGTGACTCTAATTTGGTTATTTATTAAGTATATGCTAAGTACGGTACTGTCATTTATTTTAAGTCTCTATTACTTTAGTATCATTTTATTTGGAAGTTTGTTAATATTTTTCACTCATTATAATGATTTTATATACAAATAAGTATACTTTATATACTAATTATTATTTTCTATATACGATGTATTAATATGTATGTACTTATGTATTAAGTACGTGGGTTCGTCAAAATAAACTGTAATTTTATATGTATATCTACGTAACGTATTGTAATTTGAATACAAAAGTTTTTCTGACAAAATTTGTCTTTGATAATGTTGCTTTGGCTGTAGTAAACGGAAGGAAATTTATTTTCAAAAATAATCTCAAGATGTTGGAAATTTCGTCAACCAATTTTTCGTTTGAAAGTTTAAAAGTAAATGTTTTCTCTGCATAGACAGTTATTGTAAAGGCTGGATAATGGATTAATAGAAGATGCTTTAATAAATTAGGTAAATTTGGTAATATTTTAATTATAAAATTCATAACTTTATGACAATCAGAAAACTTTATATATGTATGTATATGTAGGTCATTTGTTTTGTAGTAGTATGTATACCCAACTCGTATATTTTATATGAAAAATTTTCACACATCCTTTCTATGATCTAGTACTTCTATTATTTAACCATAAATCGCAAACATTTTTTGTATTTTATAAAATTATTAAATTTTTTTTTTCTATAAAACTTAAAAATAGGAAAAAAACTCCGATTGAAAAAGTTTTTCGTTTAAAAGTTATTGGTCCAACGGACTAAGTTTTCCCCTTTAGGGTTAAATAGTTTTAATAGAAAAATGTCCTAGATTACATAAGGAAGAATCGAGAAAGGGTACAGTTAGTATTAGTAAAATTCAACTTTATCTACGATTTTCTTCTTACCGGAAATAATGGCGTTCCATTTACACATACACTTTCAGCAAAACGTACTCGATTAGGCCGTGTACGAAGTTTTGCCTTTTTTCCGGCTGACAATAGGGTTGACTTTCGGCCCGCGCAACCACTCATAGAGGGTTGACAAACCAATAAACTAACTTGAGTTTCACACGATCTGACTAATTGGATCACATGATCTCTTGGTGCTTCCTTAACATCTTCATTATTAACAGCCAAAATTCGGTCGCCCGGTTCTAACTGAAGATTTATAAAAAAATAAATTTAATTTCATTGGTCACACTCTCGTACACTGGACATTTCTATAATTACTTTATTTACACTGGGACCACCTTCAGTAACAAAACGAACAATAACAGGACGTTCACTACCAGCTACAAAGCCAAAGCCCATGGCCGGACTTCTTGTTAGTAAAACCAAACGTGGCTCAGGTGGTTTTTCGTCATAGCGATAGATTTCTGGGGCCTCGTATGTTGTAGCTTTGTTGAGGTGACTAAGGAAATGTCAATTTTCAATATTCAAATGTAAAATTAGAAAATTCCATTGTCATTTGTCATGCGAACAGTGATTCATTGTTTTTTTTTTTTTAAACATCCACATACACATCCAGTTACTTACTTGATATAATACGAACGGTTTTTTGAATCGATTGCCTTTTCCCAGCCATATGGAAATTCTATGTTGTGTCCCCAATTTTCCGCGGGTGGTAGCCATCCTGCTGTTCGTGTAATATGACTGAAAATAATAAAACAGATTTATTGTACTAATTTGTTTGTTTGGTTTTGGTTTGTGTTTGTTACGTGTACGAAACTTTTATGATCTTCCTGGATCTAGTATATATACGTATCTAGTATGTACCTATGTACGTACGTACACCTTACCGCCTTACCCTATAGAAAGGTAAGCATAGCAGATTGCAGACATTATTTGTCATCTCGTCAAGACATATTCAAATTTATTATGGGAGACTAACGTGCGTTTCTCTGTAATGGGGTAATGGTAAAAATAAAGAAAAAAAAAAAAAAACAAAAAGAAAGAAAGGTGTGGTTCGTTAGGTTTGTTTTTTTATTTTTTTTTTTGCTACCGCAATAATTTTTTGCGTGCCCCTATATAATAAGTAAATGGGGGGATGAAACGGAATTTTCAAATAAAGAAAATGAATTGTTATAGGTATATGACATTAGCTAAATTATTTAGCAGTGTGATAACGTTGATTTGCATATGCGGGGTTTACAAATTTCCTAAAAAGCTTTTGCTTGAACGATGAATATAATTTTCATCAAATATTTGGTAAACTATTTTATAAATCTTTTATACTGTTCTTCATGTGTGCCTTCTATGTAGAATTGTACATATGAATATCATACATACATATATGACGACGACGTATTAGTGTATGTAACTATGTAGATTTTATGTTTAACTTTGCATAAAGTGGAAGTTTAAAAGTAATATTAATATTCATAAATTCTATTAAATCTGGGTAAATGTTCGACAATGTCTGTGAAGATATATAAATTTATTGTCTTATAATATGTTTTTGTCTAATTAATATCTTTTTGTCAATTTTGCTCATGCAATTTAAGATAATTCAAGCAAATAAATGTTACACGAACAAAACAACTTTGAATATAAAATTTGTTGCTTAAGTGACTACTTAATCTTTTCAAGAATATGCTCATTTATGTATAATTTACTTCAAGTATGTGTATACCTACTTTTATTACAGAATTAAATTTATTCTAACAGCTAATTTTAGAAGAAAGGTAAATTATAATTCCTTAGGTTTAAATTTTCAAATCAGTTTCTTATTATTATATCTGACATTCTGCTTTTGACTGGTTTAAAACCCTTTTCTCGAAAAGATTAAAAAAAAATAGTACAGGATAGGACAGATAGGACACCAAGAAATATAGATTTGGAGCAAGGCACAAGAATTTTTTTTTTTTTTGATTTAATACAAATATTCTAGAAGCTAATCATAGTCGCTTGATATATGAAGTCAAGTAAATATTCGAAGACAATTTTTCTTAGATGAAATTTTTGTTATACATATACTTGAACCAAATATATTTTCTCTTTAAAAAAAAAAAGAATTGATAACAGAATGTAGAAAATTCAAACTCGCAATAAATATTTTTCTGTGTATTTTCATAATGCATTCCTCCTGATGCATCCATATTATCGAGAAAAAGACGAAAGTTATTAAACATTGATATCTAAGAAAAATCAAATTAAACTTTTACGTGTGTGTGTATGTATGTGTTAGTGCACGGAAAGGAAGTAATACTTATAGTAGTTAAGTAATTAAGCTTTTTTATTGTTTAAATTAATTTTGCGTTGGGATTTTGTAGCGCTATTACGATTATTTATGTACAAATCACACACAAGAGCTTTTACCTTTTTACTGAAAAACAATTTAGCAAGCGCACAAACCAACCGGTTTGTGCTATCCTATATTCTGAATTAATTGACAATTTATATCGACCATATTTTAGGTGGCGATAAAATATAATTGTGTAAATTTATAACCTGTTTGTAAAACAATTTTGTTATTGTTTAATTATTTGTAATTCTTATAAATTTTGAGATCATGGTTTGGCTCAAATTTCTCATGTAGTTTGTGGTCCAACTTTTCTCTGGTAAATTCCACTTGCAAAAAAGTTAAGACCATCAGCAAGTACTTGTAAATGAAGTGGAATTGGTCTCAGATTTATTGTATACCTTAAGTTTTGCCTTTGAACCCTCAAACAGTATCTTCTATCTTGTGCGGATCATTGGCCACGATCAATAATTTTAATCATAAAAATTTAAACAAATCCCAAATAAATTTTTTAACAAATTTTAACTTAACTTAAGCTTAAAAGTTATTGAAATAATTCGAATCAGTAATTGGTTTATGTCAAAATAATCGTAATAATGTATCGATAAATTCAACAAAATCCCAGCACTGGATGTCGTAAAAGTCAATCACTTTTTAAAATTATCAACAAAATGAACCAAAAATATTTCCGTCTTCCCAAGATAAGAATACGTTTTAATAAATAAAGTTCTTATATACTCGAGTAGTATGTACTTTGATTGACCTAGAAATGTACGATTTTACGTTTAACGTTTCAATTAAATGTCAATCAACATTTTTGGCTTTTAGATTGACCGTAAAAACCCTGCCTACACCACATCCCGCCAATAAGTATATAGAGATAGATACAGCAACATGGGAAAAAGGTTTTTTTTTTATTTTTTTTTCATTCATCATTCTGTCGAAAAGTGCTAGTACCAACAACATTATAAAAGCTCTGTGGATGACTGTTTTAAGTACCTCCTGGTGTATTGCTTTCGATCAATTTTGATTTGACATAAAAGCTGTGTGATTCAATTGATTTTTTGATAACTTATTTTGTCCTGAATGGTTTGAGCTGTATATATGTATTATATTAGTGATTAATCATTAATAATAGAAAAAAAAGGAATTCTATAAAAATGTTTTTGGTCTGGATATACTACTGTTCCAGTGATTACATTTTGCTAAATAATGATGTTGCAGAAACAAACTTTGTCTTGCCATCTATA